>VTPC01006583.1:12656-30240 GCA_011009095.1 Ignelater luminosus | reverse complement strand
AAACTCACATCAACTCACTCAAACGACTGTTACATAAAAACTTCGCGTCCAAAATGGCTGAAACTTTGGTGAGTAACTGTCAACAGATGAACAACGAAATTCAGTAGCTTTTATTTACGAGTACTGCCATCTTCACGTTGAGGTCGGAAACTTTTCAGACCACCTTCGTAAAACGCCTTGTTGAATGGAGCTTGAAGCACCTGCTTGTCTAAAACTTTCAATGGAAATTAGAGGTTGCTGTCGTTTATCAACTGATCTCTTCTTTCTTTGTGAAGGTGTATAGACAAATATAGATCAACTTGATACTTTTGATTGCAAGACACCCAAAAACAATAGTAAGTAACTACTGCCAAAAATAATATTTAGCTAAAGTTAACAATAAATTTTACGTTTTGAACAAGCTTTCAATACACAACCTTTCCGTCAGTAACCAAATACTTTCAAGACTATTCATTTGCTAAGTATTTCACGGTGGCTGGATGCAAGCCCGCAGCCAGAGCCGTATATATCGTGGGGGGGGGGCATGTTCAAATTACATTTTCTTGGGCATTTTTTTAACTTAATAATAACAGTGATAATGTCTAAAAGTCGATCATTATAATAATATTAAAAAAGAACTCATTTTAAAATATAATACCTAATTTCCTTACTTAGTAAAGAGTAAGTTTACGAACATGTTTATTAAAAGCACGCCAATAGCAACCAACATTCTCTCTACAGTTCTTGTCCTTTGTGCCATCTACAATAATCGTGTACCAGGGAACATCAGCATTAATCACATCTTCTGCAATACTCTTTTCAACCATTTTGAGCATGACATCTATTATTTCGTTTTGTGTTTGATGGGATAGGTAGGTGGCATTCTTTGGAATAATTTTCCCACAGTCTGCTAATTTGGGATCTTTATTCAGTGCATATTGAAATAGAGACCGAAAACTGCCCTTCTCTAAGCCCACTTTTAAATTATAGTGTACTGGAAACGGTAATTTGTTAACAGATGGTGACTTCATTACATCAAAAATTGATTTTACATAGTACCGATGTTTTTTCAAAACATCGTGGTTAACCAATGTTGAGATTTATGTAGATTTTGATACCCTCTGCATTTTTTCATTCCATTTTGATATACAAATCTTATGAGACTGTGATTTTTGATGTTTGTAGAAACCCTTTCTTTTTCTAACGCCATTTATCAGTTTGAAAATCCACTAAAAAAGAAAGCGGTTTCTTTGGATTCATTATTACGAAAAACACAGCATGGAAAGCAGAGTGCAGCATCTTTTCCTTGTGAATATTCAAGCCATTCAAATACTTTAAACCACACACCTCTAAAGCATCTCCCATTTGTTTTAGGATAAGAAGGAAATATTATTTGATTTATTTCATCGTTCGATAATCTTAAGCATTCGGCTAAATCGGCTTTCGATGAAGTTGCAGTTCCTACTCTGATTTTGTTATCAACACTGTTTTTATTAACCCTTTTAGCCACGCATCCATTTATATATGTAAGAAAATTTGCTTAATTAATAAATAAACTAAAAATAAAAATCTTTATAAATATTTTAGGCAGCTTTAAGATAAACTTAGTTTATCAGTTTTAGTTAAATTCACCACAGCACTAACTGACTACCTGGAGTAAGACTAAATGAAATTTGAATAATAAATTTTAGAGAACTAAGGGGTGCTAGAAGTTCGACGAAAATTATTTAAGAAATACAACTGCATACCGCATAGAAGATTTCGAAGAAAAACAAAAAGAAAACACCCTCAACACTCCATAGGCGGAACACGCCGCCTAAATTTATTTATAAACATTATAAATCATATTATTACGCGTTCTGTTTATACAGGGTGTATTATTTCAGGTAGAGAATATCAACGCTACTCGATTCTGCATCAAAAACTATGCAAGAAACTCTAGTAACAATTTGTTGTTAATTCTTTGGTTGTGGAAATGTTAAAAGTCGTATACTATGTTATAATTTGTTTATGACTGCCCAAAATTATTAAATAAAAGTAATCACCTATAGTTTAGGTACCAGAAAAAATAAATAAATCATATCTTTCTCCTATTTAATAGCAGTTTTCTTTAAAATGGCTTTTACATAATGCAATTGCTCTGATTTACTTGTTCGTAGAAGATATTGCAATACTGTATTTACCTAGAAACAATAACAGCGACCTGTAAAAATGTTACTAAGGTAACCACGTTAGTAAACTTATGACCTATTCTTGCCCTACTTACAATTTGCATACAGCACACAGTGAATGGAACAGTACGTGCTAGCTTGACAAAAGTCGTGTCCGAACTAGAAAGAAAAAAGAGGATTATTGCAATTCTAATACTTCGTTGATAAACTATCTGCAGATAATTAGGTGCCAACGCTGATCTACCAATTATTATGTGCAACAAAAGTTTTCTGACGAATTGTCGGTTTTCAAATAACTATTTTAGTTGCAAGACAACGGTTAACATTGGAACAAGATTTGACACACATAAAAAGTTTATATTCAGTTATTCCTATATGGATTCAAAAGCACAAAGTAAGTTCTTTACAATAAAAAAACTATTTTTTTTTTGGATTCAAGAAATCTTGTATAGGATGGATTCAAAATCCAACATGAAATGTATGCAAAAATAATATCGGTTTTACAACTTCGTTAGTCTTAAATTATATTCTCCACGTTACTTCACGTAATGAATTTTATGCCATTTTGTAGATGAATTATTCTAGTTTGAGGACTTGCTATTTATTTTTTGCTCTTGTTTGCTCTAAGGTATTTTTTTTACCTTTTTCAGAAGTAACTTGGTCTATATCTAGAATCTTTTTGAACTTTGGGAAAATTATCCAAAGAAGAAGCAGTTAGAACAGCTTTTGAGAGCTGTCATGAAGAAAATAGCCTTCGCATGCGATTTAGGTCAATCGCCTAATTAAAGAAAATAATTAGAATTAGAAGACTGAGATTAATCGAAAAAATCTTTTGAGGAATCTTCTACAAGAACCAAATTGAGTGGAAGACTTAGTTACCAAGCATTCTTCATCAGAAGTCTGTCTTTACGATTAGGGCGAAAAAAGTACAATAGTGTTTGACGTTGGAAACGTGGCATCTACCATAGTACGGGAAATTACAAATTTTAGGCAGCAACAGATTGCTCAAAGACCATTATCGAGTGTGGAGGCATTGGTTCATTACGTTGATACAAAATGCACTTCTTTTGCTCATAAGTCAACATGAAAATCTCTTATAAATGTAGAACATCATGTTTCCCCCCTTATTATGCTTTTCAAAAAGCAAAACAAAATTGTATACCATTCTAGACAGCTATCACAATCACCGAAATAAGTACAGAGCTCTCTCTTCAATCTGCCCTTGATCATTGGCTCACCCGATTGGTTTTGTCACAAAGTGATATTTTCAAAAATCAAAAAAATTTGACGTTATATAACATGGGTCATTAAGTCCCGGGACTAATCAGTAAAAACACATTTTTTGGCAAAATTCGACTTTATTCATCAACATAGTTACCTTCCATAGCGATACAATCATTCCAACGTTTATCTAAACTTGCGATGCCTTTCTTATAGAACGATTTGTCTTTTGCCTCAAAATAGGCTTTCGTTGCGGCTATAACCTCATCATCGGAGCCAAATCTCTTTCCCTGGAGCATCTTTTTGAGATCTGCGAACAGGTAGAAGTCAGATGGGGCCAGATCTGGTGAATATGGAAGTTGTGGAAGCAATTCGAATCGTAAATCATTCAATTTCACCATCGTTTTCATCGACTTGTGGATCGATGCATTCTCTTGGTGAAAAAGTGGTTTTTTCTTTGCCATATGAGGCCTTTCCTGTTTGATTGCGTCATCCAATCGATCCAATAACGCAATGTAGTGGTCGCTGTTGATCGTCTAGCCCTTCGGAAGAAAGTCGACGACCAAAATTCCGTGCGTGTCCCAAAACACAGAGGCCATGACCTTGCCTGCTGACTGTTGTGTCTTCGGACGCTTTGACCGGCTTTCGCCCTCTTCTTTCCACTCGGCTGACGCTCTTTGCGACTCCGGCGTATAGTGATGAATCCATGTTTCATCCAGCAAAATCTTAATCGAGACTGGTCTCGAGTAATATTTCTGGATGAAAAAACCTTTTCCAGTTCCCAAGACAGCAAACTGCCTTTGTGGAGACTAGACAATACCAGATATGAACCAAATCATGTTCTATATATGCAAAGAAGCGGCAGAATATCTGTAGGAGTTTTGGGCTGGATTTCAAGTGATGGACCAGGAGAACTCGTCCAAATTGGCGGACGAATTAATGGAGCACAATACGTCGGAATATTAAACGATATTTTGCTCCCTGGCATATTAGACAGGTATGCGCACCCAAGCCCGATAACTGTTGTCCAAGATAACAGCAGGGTGCACACCTGTCGGATTGCCAGAACGTGATTGGAAGCCCACCAAAATGAAATAGAAATGTTACCTTGGCCAGCTAAATCTGCGGACTTAAATCCTATTGAGAACGTTTGGGGATTAATGGTTCAGCAGTGGCAAGACGATCTTCCAGGAAACGGATTTAATAGAAATGTTGAGAATCTCTATGGACACTGCAACAGGGTCTGGGAGAGACTAAGAAATGGCAATATGTGTCAAAACATCGTGGACTCAATGAGGAACCGTTTTACAACTGTAATAGAGAGCAACGGCTATCCCATTAAATATTAATAATTTTATTTGTATTAACTATTAAATTTGAAAGAATAGCTTTGTAGTGAATATATAGTATGTAGGCGTTATAAAAGTATTTTATTTTTTTATACTACATAAAATTGCAACAAAATGTTTTCTATTTGTTTATTTACTTTACCCACTTCCTTACTTTTACAATTATTAGTAACAAACAATTTAAGTCCTTCTTATACCTTGTGTTAAAGATTTTACAATGATTTCATTTTCACTGTATTTTGTTACATATGTAATTGAATAAAACACGCGAAGAGCAGCTTATAAATTTATTATTTATGTTAATACAGAAATATAACTTAAATTAATATCGAATATAAAGGCATACATTTTGTTACTTCAAGGTCTTTAGTTCTACTAACTCTACGACGCGATGCAATGTGCACCCCTTTATAATAACCTTTACAACATGCGTAAGAGATTCATTCCGCTTGTTCTTAGACAGCTCGTGTTGCTAGAAAGAACAATATTTTATAAAAACTGGTTCCTGAGAAATGCACTTTAAAAGTTACTACAAAAGTTATTTGAAATTTAAACTAAACAATGTTTGTTATAACTTCTCAAAACGGCAACTTCTTTAAAGGGTTACTCTTTTATATTATACACAAAAGCAAAGAATGTTTTCTATTTGTCTATTCACTTTACCCACACGCCGTCGATAACTGCACTGAAGAACGGCATCTAATCTAAAGTTAAACTTCTAATACCTCTGGATCAGGTATACCCAAAACTTTAAAAATATTTATTTTTTTAAAATCTTAAACAACAGTAAATGCTCATAGGAAATTGAAGGGTTTGATGCCAACCCTCGAGTGGATTACAAAAGTTTTGTTATTACCAAACTACATTGAAAAATAACACATTTACATTGCTAAGCAATTATTGCATACATTATCTAAAAATATATACAAAGCAATAGAGTAATTATATTATTGTAATTTCTTTTACCTTTTGTTTGTAATATTAATTAGTTTTTTTTCGGTTATGGTAAAAATAAACATTTCTTTTATAATGTTTATTTTATTCTCTAGACGTTCAACAATTATTATTGTCTTCTTCGGTAGAATCATAAAATATAAAAAAGTTAAAATTAAAATGACATAATATACTTTTTTGTTAATTAATCACAAAAAATTTATTATGTTACCATAACCGAAGAAAAAACTAATTAATATTGCAATAGAGTAATATAATAAATCGACTTCATAGGTTTAAAAACGTTTAACGGTTAAAAGAAGTTTTTGCAAACATGTCCAATAAACATAACAGCATTGCGTATATAAATATATAAAGTAAAGGTATATTAACAAAAGAATTAAAATCAAAATAAAAAATTTATTTAAAAAAATTAAATTAAAAAAAGACGGTGTTCGATTTGGGAACAAAAAGTGTATAAACTGGTTCAAACGAACTGCACCTTGCTTCATCTCCACTAGTCCACGATGCGCACCTTACCGGGGTGTGTTTATGAAAGTAGTTGTTTCCTCAAAGAAATACAAGTTTTCTCGTTTGTCACGCGCTAACCTTTAATGAGTTTTTAGGCAACCCAACGTACGTTTACCGACCTAATATATTCTCAATTTTTTTGAAAAAAGCTGTACATACGTTATTTTCTTTAAGAATTATTTTGTATCTCCTTCCTGTAAAATAAAAGCCTCTTGTTTAACGTTTTTTTATATTGATAGACTCGCGACTTGGTATCATTATTTCTTCCTTGAATTCTCTAACAAAATGTTTTCTTGTTTTCTGAGAAGCAATTTATTCGGGCATTGAATATTTTTAAAATTACCTCTAATTTCGTACTTTAAAATTCAAATATTATTATTAGTTACCCTATTTAAAACTGTATTTTGTGAAGAAGCTAACGTTGGCGCGTCAAGCTCGTCAACTGCGAATGTAGTTGTATGCTAACGTACCTGTATTTCATCGTCTTGTCACCAGTTGCTTTGGATAAAAGTAACCTAAGATTCGCATTAGTGTAACATCGCTTCACATTGGTGAAATACCTTGTGATATTCTTTCACAGTATTGAAAAGTTCGACGCATCATTTCACATTAGTGAAAAAACTTTGCAATAATGTTTATTTAAGAGTAACATTATCGTTGTTATTTGTATTTTACATTTTATTTCATGTGTGCTTCTAATATCCACGAATGTCTTATTATTCGGTCTTTATGTTACCGTCATATTGCCGGCGTTCTATGCAATGGACCTGGCCGATGGTTCGTGCATATTAAAGAATTTATTGTGGCCATATTTATCTTATGTTTACTTGTTATACGTGTACTTTTATGTATTTACCCTTTTCGTTATGTGTTTATGTTAAAACAATTTTCAAGCAGTGTGAACAACCAGGACCGCTGTGATCTGTTTATTATACCAATTTTGTGGTATTAGCATACATATAGATGATTTTAGTGATCAGCTAGTTCGAAGCCAAGGGACGTTGACCTTCACCTACCTACATAATATCAGCTTAATCCCTCATTGGGAGTGTAAGTATCTTAATAGAGTGCAGGACAATATCGACTCCGGCTACTTGCGTAGTGTTCGAACGTATGGTTCGACCTTGATAAACATCTCGCCTACTGACCTAGATACGGAGATCAGCTGCAGGGTCTCCCTTTCGAAATTAGGTCACCAACTTTCTACTGCGGCTGGCGCCCTCTCGATCCCGAAACCCATAAAGATTCTCGTATCAATACTACCGTCTACCGCCGGCTCTAGGCCTACCTCTCCCACGACGCGTCTAAAGCTAGCATCACAAGCGGCATACCGATTTTATATATGGTTGCGTATATCGATGGGTCACTAATCCCAGTTTTGCACGTATCACAATAATGATTCCAAAAAAATGTCAGAACTGGAATCCATATCTGTTTAGCGGTTCCACTAAGATTGTTTTTACAGTACCGGAATCAGAATTGAAATTTCTAAACTATAACGGTTCCGACCCCTCGCTGAACTGAACTACCTGGTATCGTGCACACAAGCATTAGGTGTGACAAGCCTACAGTTTTATTTTTTAAAATATTCACTTGCTGTGTTTTTTACCATATGTGAAGAATGAACTTTGTTATGCCTTCTGTATTTATGAAAGTACTTTCAGCACTTTCGGTTTTATTTAGGCCAGTTACCAATTTGCGTAAGACTGGTGTTAATATTGGTAAAGATAACCCTGATTCCGCCTCTTATGATGTACTTGGTGGCCATTCTTTCTTTTAACATCAAATTTTTCTAAAGAAGAAGCAAAGAATTGCCTTTTAATTAGCACCATTTGAAAGAAATGGAAATGACTATTATAATTCTGTGGTATAGAGGCGAAATATTTATATCTATATTTAAGGCTTTAAAAAGACGCAGTATCAACATTGCGTGCAAGAAATTGCTTACTATGAGTATTTACAAGGCTTCATCAAACGAGTTATTGTTTAGTTACAAAAGCTCAGCTGAATCCATTACGTACATAACATGTCGAAATGAAAGCCATCATAAAGAATTATAGCTATTAGAATTCCACAGATTCAAATTCTTGTTAAAGCCTACTAATAAAATTTTAATTACCAGGTATTCTGGCCATGCTGGGGGAAATTATAGTAACAGCGCCGTGCGGCGCCATCAGCAAAATGTAGGTCGGACGGGACCATGCCGTTTAATTCAAGAGTTTACGAAGATTATTATTATATTATTCGACTCTTGTTCATCGTTAGATATTAAATCGATAGTGGCTTAGCGGCTTGCCACCAAACGATACTCATTTTTCATCACTATTGAAAAAAAAATTAAATTGCAAAGTCTAGGACTATAAAACCAAAAACGTTTCTTACATTTAAGTTCTTCGTGATTTCTTCCTAATAACTTAATTATTGTTTGTAGAGCACCTAAAATAATGAGCATGGAAACAAATATGCTAACCACGTGCGAAACAAAACCATGACAAGAATTAATTTGCTGTGGAAAGTAGGAACTGCAAAAAATTAATTGTTCCCTTCAAGTTCGTTTTTGGCAGGAAAAGTTTTCAGATTACCTGACATTTTTTACTTTTCTAAAAGTTTATCAAATTTCCTGACTCCTCGCTCTTCTAAATGTTGCATTTTAAACACAATTAAAAACAATGAGAACAAACAGAATAAAAGCAGCAGACTAACCCTAAAATTAAATCTAAATAAATGACATAATTCAACTCACAATAAGAGTAAGACAAACATTAACGTTTTCTCTTATTGAATCTCGCAAGATAAAACGAAAGCATTTATGATCTTCTTAAAACTTTTGTCGGATTTCCGCCTTAAAGAATCACGAAGTGGCCAAGGCAATCGAGGTAGGAAAATTAAACTTGTCGGGGCATTTCACGAATGCTATCATTGTCTAAAACAAACTTTTGAAACTTTGAGAATTTTCAAAGCATATTCTTCAGAGTAATTAAAGTTAGCAGAATGTTCTTGGCTAAAATTGCGATATTGTATAAATTGTCATGTAAAACACGAAATTTCAGGATTTTAACTTTAAGATGAATCAGTTAAAATTATACACGCAAGTGAACAGTATTTTATTTGCAATTCAGTTCAATTCTTTATAGAGGTATCTCTTTATTTTATTGTTTTTAATAGAATTTAGTTTAAGATACAAAAAGAATGTAGGCGAATCGCTGAGAAATTCATCTTTCAAGATTAAACGCACAAAAGCTTAAAATGAAAGTAGCAAGATAATTTTCAAGTTCCTGGTTCTCGTGGAAAATCATCTCAAACTAAGGTCATTTACATTCCCTTTATTAAGCGCTGTCAGACTTAAAGATGCTCTTTCAACAATACATCTTGTTTCTAGAAGTAGTCCTTAACAAATGAGGATGGTGTCTAAGACAAAGGAGAGAAAATCGTTATTACTTGTATGGTAATAAGGAACACAAAACGCAAAACGGCAGGAAGGAAACTTAAAGAAGGGTTTGTAAATCGATAAGCATCATTAATTAGCCATCATTGAAATTAATGAGAAACTTAATGTGAAATAATCAGATATGCGTGTACGTATTCATTATGTAAAATAATTAATCCATTTTTTTTATCTCAGTTAAGCGTAATGCTTCATTAAATAGATCAGAAAGATATATGTTTAAAACCCACCTTGCAATTTAAACTCGAATCGACTATGCGTTATCGTAAATACGCAACGGCTAACTTATTTAAACATATCATTTATGTTAAATCATCATATGAGACAACACCGTTAAAAGAAAAGTGTGAGAGTGAAATTTATTAATTTTCATTTAAAAAATTAAAACTGCAAGTATTTTTTTAAAAATCTGTTCTATTATTATTAGTTTGTATCTGTTTTTGCATGCCATCATCGGGGCTGCAAAGAAACAAACTTGTTAATTATGATGAATACAATTATACATTAATAGAATTATTCTTATTTGTTTAACATATTCTTTCCACTTACTTAACTATGTTTAAGGTTTATTTTGATAATTTTGATCGTGTTCATTAAGCGTAATTATCATTAAATACGAGGGTGGTCTGAAAAGTTTCCGACCTCAACGTGAAGATGGCAGCACTCGTAAATAAAAGCTACTGAATTTCGTTGTTCATCTGTTGACAGTTACTCACCAAAGTTTCAGCCATTTTGGACGCGCAGTTTTTACGTAACAGTCGTTTAAGTGAGTTGATGTGAGTTTTTTTGTTAAAATGGACAAAATCGAGTATCGAGCTGTCATTAAATATTTGTTTTTGAAAGGCAATACGTCTTCGCAAATAAAAGATGAATTGGATTCTGTGTATGGGGACTCTGCACCATCATTTACCGCAGTGAAATTTTGGGCTGCTGAATTTAAACGTGGCCGTAAAAGCTTGGGAAACGATGAACGTTCGGGACGTCCATAAACTGCAACTACCGATGAAAACATCGCCAAAGTTCACCAAATGGTGCTAGACGACCGCCGAATTAAAGTGAGAGAGATAGCAGAGGTTATGAACATGTCAAAAGAACGTGTTTGTCACATATTAAATCAACATTTAGGCATGAGAAAGCTGTCCGCGCGTTGGGTGCCGCGTTTGCTCACGTTAGACCAAAAACGTGTTCGAATGAATATTTCCAACGCTCTTTTGGCGCAGTTTAGGCGAAATAAATCCGAGTTTTGGCGCCGATTAATTACTGTAGATGAAACTTGGATATACCATTATACGCCCGAAATAAAAATACAGTCCAAACAGTGGACTGCAAAGGGGGAACCGGCTCCAAAAAAAGCAAAAACTGTTTTTTCGGCTGGGAAAGTGATGGCGACTGTTTTTTGGGATAGTCATGGAGTTATTTAAATCGATTATCTTCAAAAAGGAAAAACCATTACAGGAGCATACTACGCATCATTACTTGACAAGCTGAAGGCAGAACTTGCGAAAAAACGGCCACATTTGCAGAAAAATAAAATCCTGTTTCACCAAGACAACGCACCGTCTCACACCTCAGCGGTTGCCATGGCGAAAATCCACGAATTACGGTTTGAACTGCTTGACCATCCGCCTTACTCACCAGATCTAGCCCCAAGCGACTTCTTTTTGTTCCCTCATCTAAAAATTGCGCTCGGAGGACAAAGATTTTCGTCAAATGAAGAGGCAATCACCTTCGTGAACAATTGTTTTGCAGAGAAAAATTCCGAGTACTAATTGGACGTGTTACAAAGATGGGAGCATCGCTGGGAGCATTGCTGGGAGAAGTGTGTAGAGTTACAAGGAGACTATATTGAAAAATAAAAAAAAATTTTGAGAAAAAATATCTTGTATCTTTGTTAGGTCGGAAACTTTTCAGACCACCCTCATACATCTAAATAAGGAAATCACAATCATACATTTCTAATAGAAAATACGAATGTTTTAAAGCTAAACTACAAGGCCACATGTTTACCCAATGATTAGATAAAGATAAATGTAAAGACACCAGAGGAGTACAGAAAATTAGTAGAAATAGCCAAAGCGAAGAAATTGTAATGGCATACCTATGAAAATAAACAAAACCGGCCAATAAGAGTCATGGCCAAAAATATGCATCCGTCATGCAATCTACAAGAAATATTCCAAGAATTAGCAGCACAAGATTTCAAAATCATAAATTAAAAAGTTAAAAGACAAAGGAAGGTCTAAAAGACCTACCGATGTTCATAGTAACATTTGACAATACTAAGCAGATAAAAAGAAATTACAATATTTATGCCATCTGCAAATCAGCACGGAAGCAATAACAGTAGAAATACTGATTCCAAAATGCAAAAAATGCCAGAGATGTGGCCATACTCAAAGATTTTGTAGAAGGAACCCCGTTTGCATCAGATGCGCAGGGCATCATCTATCAGCACAATCCACCAAGTCAGGAGAGCTATCATTTCAATGTATTAACTGCTTAGAACGTCGCCCTGCAAACTACAGAAAGTGCGAAATAGCTAAAGGGCTGCAAAGAATAAGAGAAGGTAAATCTTTACCAAAAGGAATTTTATATCAATGTAAGAGAAGGTATCAATTATAGCCAAATGGTGAAGAATAGTAAACCTGAAACAGTCCCAAGTCCAAGACCAATAAACTAAGATTTAGACATAAAAATGATGCTACAAAACATGATGGACATGATTACCCAAGTTAACATTGGACTTGATACCTTGGAAGCCAGAAATACTGGAACCATTCCAAAACACTACAATTTATGTTGTACAGAAAAGACTTAAGGATAGCCACCTGGAATGCCAACGTATTTTAAACAAAAAGGAAGAGATGGAAGTATTCCTAACCAAACAAAAAGCTGCCTGATATCAGAAACGCATTTTACAAGAGTCATATCTTAAGATTAAAGATTACAAAGTTTATTACACCTATCACCCAGATAATCAGGCCAAAGGTGGAAGCGCAGTAATAATAAAGGAATCAATGAAACACTACGAAGAATGCCATCTTCTGACAGAAAAAGTACAGCTAACCTTAGTGTGTATAGAGTCTACTAAACAAAATCTGATAGTAGGAGCAGTGTACTGTCCTCCCAGACACAATCTAAAACACCTGACTATAAGGCATTCCTCCAAAGAACCGGAGAAAGATTTCTACGCGGTGGTGATTACAATGCCAAACATGTGGATTGGGGAGCAAGATTGACAACAATTAAGGGTAAAAAGTTAAGAATAGCAATTAAATAACCAGGTTCTGAATTTCACTCGACAGGAAAACCCACATACTGGCCAACATATGTGAATAAGATACCGGATCTTTTGGACTGTTTCATAACCAGAAAAGTATCAGCAAATTTTATAGATATTGAAGAAAACTTCTACTTGAACTCAGATCACTCATCAGTGATATTAACGTTGAGTGAGAAAATCATCAACAAAGAGACTCGACCACATTTAGTAAACAAAATCACAGATTAGGATAGCTTCAGATTTGAACTGTAATATAAAATTGAACCGAACGTCCAACTGAAGACCAAAGAACAACTCTCTCATAACGGTTGCTTTTGCGGTCCACCGTATTTTCCTTGTTTGATCACCATGTCGCTTGGCCTGCCTGGTCGCTTTTAAAGTGTCACTGTCACCATCCTCTGTAGGGTCGCTTTGTCATCAAACTTTTCCTCGCAAACGTCGGACACATAGTCGCCAGAAATTTATCTCGTAAAATTGAATCTAAATTTGAACCGAAATTGCAGTTTACAGGTAACTTTTTTATTCGCGCGTGCCAATCGCCCACCGATTCCGCGTGATTTTGTTAGGCAGCGTAAAACTTCCTACGCTCGCGATAAATTGACACTTGGGGGCTTAAATGTACTGTTGATAATTTGCACAGTTTATCGTAACTTTTGCCTTTGGGTAACTTGGGGTAACACAAATCTCGCAAAAGCCGTGACGTATCTGTGCCGATCAAACTTAAGAGGGTTGCCGCGCGCCGCTTTGGTCCTTCTTCATCCTTCATTAAGGTTTGTCGCAAAATATTTCTCGAGTCGCTCTTGATAAAGAATCCAATCAACCCTTGTAGGATCAAATTCCACCATGAACTCCATTAATGCCATATTATTACTGTATACGAACTTCACTTTTACGTTTAATTAGCTGCACTATAATTGCACGTATTAAGATTTATCTCACTTTTCAACGTTTTTTTTTGTTTATTTTACTTTTTTTACTGTTTTATTTTGTCGCCATTTGTTATATATTCCTTCTTGGAATAAACAACACCACTTGCTTAAATCAAGGTTTATTTATTTATTAACAGTATATTATTCAACGAGCACATAATGCCTATTATGTGCGAGTCGAATACGACGTTTTATCTACGATTCTAACACTTCTGAGGAAGATCTGGAGGTGGATTCCCCTGAGGGAGGCGATGTCTAAATTCTTGAATATGTAGAAGTCAATGAAAGTAAACAATCTTCACAAAGAGAGTTTTAGACCTGAAATACAAGGATCCTCTGAAGACGATGTCCAAGTTTTTTTTCTAACAATAAATGGTCTGAGATTATAACAATTTCTATTTTGTTTATATCTATAAATAGGCAACCAACAAAACACCACCAGTGAATAAAATCCATATAATTCACTAGTGTTTTATGAGTATGGTTACGCGTATAACGACTATATTATTGAAGAGTCGTAGATAAATCGATCTAGCTTAGTGTATTGATTATTCCGGTGGCTGTACCCAAATGAGCAGCTATCGTCATCCTGGCACGGGCTCCCTGCTGCTTAGGGTAGTTGCCCTTAACGGTACACTACAAAAATTTTTATAATAAATTTAATAAAATATCAAATAGCCAATTAACAGTATATAATAATTCAACAACAAAATTTATATGCCATGACAAGAAAAATCTTTACACAAAAACGTAAAAAACGCAGGTTAAGAAGAATATAAACCAAACTTACTGCTGTTGCTTCATTTATCCATAGGCCCGTGTTTCATGAAGAATACCAAGCTGTAACAAAATTTAATAGTCGCCAACACAAGCTCCCAAGATTCCTCGTTTTCCTAAGTCTAACACTTTGTAATGTTATTTTCAAATTCGCACTAAATCCGCCTGTCTTTCAATTTCGTTCAGGTATTTGTTTTCCTGACGCGTAATATTAAAATTATTTCATTCTATAAACGAATGTTTGTTGCAATGTTATTCTAAAGAATTGATAACTTTGTGGTCTCGACTTCTGCGCTCTGGTAGACGTGCCTTTTGCTATTTTCCAATATCAAATTCCTGGAATCCTAGTCGCAAAAATTAAAGTCACACCGTCTCGATTGACCCAGGTTTAAGTTGGTAAATCTACGAAGTGGGATTTTCCATTGGTCCATAAAGCCCTGCATTTTTAGATCTGTTAGGGCGTGCATCTGACTTTCGAACCCCATTCCAGTAAGTACACATTGCGCAACAGGAGACGCAGAGAGAATAGGCAGTACGATAAGAGCTGCATACTCGAACCAACGTGCGGGTTAATTTCGGCGTTACCCCTACAAATCCGAAGTGGTTACAAACCGAATTTAATTGAAGCGATTCTCTTAGTAAAAGAGAGATCGGACTCGAGAAATCCTATTTCGTCGGGTCTTTGTTGTGATATTCACGGAGGAAAGCCGGTTTGTTTACCGAAAAGCGGTGCTCAGATAGCTTTGTTATGGTGGGAAGCGTTTTTGCTTCAATTATAGTTACGCTGGTATTTCCCAGGAAATAAAATTGTAGAGGGTAGAAACGCAATAATTTTGGTCCTGCTGGTGCAACGTTAAAGAGCCTGTCGAGAACAGAAACTGCCCGCCTCGTAAAGACTTGAATTGTGTGTGTGTTTTACATCTTGGAAGCTCCGTGATCCGAATGGACTAAGTAAACTTAAAGAGCGTTTGAGACTCAAAGTGGTTTTAGCTATTTTTAAAGTTTGTGTATAAACACTTGGATTTTGTTCTTGTGCTTTTTGGTTATTGTTAACAACAGTGATTGTGTTTTTGAAACCTAACTTCCCTTGAACATTGGTGGGACGTGAATGAGCTGCTGTCAATGGGAATCAGACCTGCACATATCCCCTGGAAGAAACATTGCCGTTATAGTAAGAAAGACCTGTTTTGTTTTGTTATTTGAGTTTTAATTATTGTTTCATTTGATAAAAGACTAGGAGAACGTGGAATTTGTGAAATATTCCATACGAAAACCTTGCTTAGGCAAGATTAGTTTCGTATTTTCTCATTGAATTATAATATTTACGAGTAATATTTTTAACTAATTTGTAACAGGAACGTTCCCAGGTAATTTTAGCTGGTGTTGGTTAAATTATTGCAACATAAATAATAATTTTTGACTACTGTTTTTTTGTTATTAGACATAAAGTTTATTTGTTGCTATTTCAAAATTTTCTTTTTGTTTATTGTAATAACTTGTTTTTTTTACTTTTATTTTCTTATTTGTGTATCAACTTTGTTCTCCAGTGAAGAAATGAATTCATACCCTTTATTGATATTCTTTTGTAGTGTTATTTTGTTATTTTTATATTCTTGTTTGTGTGTGTTTAATCCATTTTTATTATTGTTTTAAGAAATGTAAGAAAGGTCGATTATTTACGTTTTGTGTTTTTTTTGTAAGTGGATTTCTGGTCCAGACAAGCAGCGTTAATTTCGTTACTTTGTTCGTTTGGCTATTAAAAAGCACGGCGGTGCTTAGTCTAAATTTCAATTAAAGGTCAGATACCTTTGTTCAAGAGAGAAGTAAATATTAAACTGGTATTTCTTTCTTGGATCTTTTTTTTTTGAAAAAGAAGGAAGTCTTCAGAGGACTTCCTTGTCAAAATTAATTAAGACAAATCACGTGTTTATACAGTTTTTTGTTCGTGTTGAGTTTCAATTGTGAAACGCTAAAGCGAGTTTTAATAAAGCTTCCACGAGGTAAGTTACACACAGGGTGAGGTTTCGCAAGAAGCTTATATACAGGGTGTCGGATTCACGAGTAGTCGCGTGACCGACCATCAGAACCCTTCGATCTACGACTGCTGGCGCCCTTTTGTGAACATCTATTAGTTTAATAAGAGTTTTGGAAATCAGTGAGCTTCTGTTTGTGCGGCTAGGTAAGTTCATTTGAGAATCCACCCCATCTGCGGCATGAGCTACGGGATTTAACATCTACCATTGGTCTGGACGGGACTTGTGCATACTTTTGAGCATCTTCCCGTTACAAGTTATGAGATAAATTATGATTTTCGTTGATAACGAAATTACTGTTAATAAAAATTTTACATTACGAGAATTTAAAGCCACTGGATACAATAAATAAATACAATAAAAGTGGTAGTATGCTCGAAAAGATTAAAAGTGCGGTGGCTTTAAGTTAAGAAGCTGGAGTAGTTATAAAGAATTCCTAACTGTGGTAGCCTTGAAGATCTTATCGAGGGTAGCCTTGAAGTCACCAAACTGGGGTCGTCTTTGTAAATTCCCAATTGTGGGGTGGCTTTAAAGTCTCAAACTACTCAATTGAAGGGTCTACCACTACTTGATCTCCTAAACACTCCAAGAGCACAAACATTTTAACGTCTTCACTGGTAAATGGCGCTCGAATGAATCCTGACGAGCAAGAAGAATTCAACAGACGACCGCCTTTTGGCTAGGCAATCACAAAAATCCACATCCTAATTTGAAGAAATTACCACAAAATTGCTCAATGAACTGTCCCAACATAAAAATAATTAAGTGCTTATTGAGCAGATCAAATAACAAGAATTTTGTTAAAGTATTACTAATCAATCAAATCCAGAAGATAGAAATAAAAAAAAAGAAAGAAGGTATTTCGAATCTCATATTCAAAAATTTACAGGTTGAGATGCAAGAAAAAATTCGAAATATAATAATAAGGACAAT
>VTPC01006576.1:0-14312 GCA_011009095.1 Ignelater luminosus | reverse complement strand
CTTAATTTCACTGCCATCTCAAAAACATACAACAATACGTGTTAATTAGCCGACAACTGAAGAACAAATGACAATTACCGCGCACGCGCGCCGCTTCCGGCGCGCTACGTGTATGAACATGTTTCGTTGCAAGTCGGCACGGGTTGCCGTGCTCCAAACAAGGTAAAACTTTATTTCCAAGCTTTTTAGGGCCAAACAAAAAAAACTAGGGGGTATGCGTTAAAAAATAAAAACTTTGAAAAATAAGCGACACCCTAACGAGCATTGTCTGAAGAAACGTGGAAATTATGTTTCGAAAATTGGTTTACTCGAATGAAACTAGCATGGTCATACGTAGTATGAATGCTTTTCTCTAATTGAAAGAGTTGTGATAAACGATATAATAGCTGGTTTTGTTCATACTTTAAAACCGCACAAAGCTTTATTTTTGAATCTCTTCTATTTCAATTTCTACAAGATTTGTTCTACTTTTGATTCAAGTTATTGATTCTTTCAAGCTGATTCCTGTACCGTTGATTCTTTTAGAGTCGTTCATTTGCATTTTTCTCTTTTGCAACCAATTGTAAACGGCATCTAGCTAATTCTCTTCCTTTAGATTTTTCTGTAGAGCGATCGTAGTCGTTGACAGTTTTTTTTAAACTTAAGCAAGACAACTAAAAATTCAAAGAAGAGATTCACCCCACTTAAAGTAACTAGCATGCATTTTCGGATCACTTATCTCAAAAACTTCAACTGGGCGTGGCACGTCATAAACCGAATTATTAAATTAAATCTGTCTGAAAGAATACCACTGAAAGCTGTTTAAACAAACTGTTTTGGTTGTTAGTCAAACCATCAGAAAAAAGTTTCTAAACATTGTAGAAAGGGGTATCCCAACTATCTTTTGATCCACAGAAATTTACAAAAAGTGGAGTTATGCAAAGTAATTTAAAAATAATAATAACACTAATAATAGATAAATAAAGTAATTTCTTCCTCTTAACAATAAGTACCATCTCGAGTAAGATGGAAGTTATTATATCATTTCTTTTAATGAGTTGGAAATGCGTTAGTAGTTACTTCAGAAAAAAATATAAATTTCTTTTTTGATACCATCATTCTAGAATATGACAGGTTTGTAATCGATTCCAATCAAAAAGGTCCAATCTTTTTTCGGGTACGATGCACTTTTTTATTCTTGACCACATGTCAGAATTTTATCTTGCGTTTGAATCTTCTGGTATTCAAGATTCTAGCCAAGCTATTAATAACATAAAAGAGAACTTTGATATTTAAAATGTCAAATTCATTTATTAAAGAGTTAAAGTTTGAATGAATTATATTTAATAATTTAAAGTGGTCACACCTGCATAGCAGCCGTAACAATATATCGATTCTGTCTATAAATCGCTATATGTAGTAGTCAGTTCAAAGTGATTAATACTGTCACTTCTGAATTCCTATAAACAATTTAAACGCAGTTTTTAAATTTCGTTATACATACGAGTAAAGGCGTACTATGAAGTGTACGATCGAGACTAGCACCTGCGAATGCGAATCCTATTTCCCGTTGCTTCCCTCTATTTGTTTCCCCTTGCTTAACACAGTTGTTAAACTTTCACGAAAGGAAGGAGAAACATGGATGTGAGATTACAAAATTTATACCACTGTCTTTACAAAGGATAGGTTAATATTGAGGAAGCTAAAAAATGATCAACAGTAAAGTAGATGTTAAGAGATCTGTAACGTAACGTAATGTTGTTTATTGAGAATTTTGATTTACTCTTCTTTTCTAATTTCATATAGAATGGTAGTTTCAAGTTTAATTCCCATAATTAAATGTTTCAAAACAAATAAATAAAAAGTTATAAAAGAAACGCCGAGTGAAAGAATACATCCCATAAAATAATTAGAACCATTTTTTCGCTCTGCTTTGTTTCTGTGTTATCAAGATGCTTTGTAAATCATTAAGTGGGCACCCTATATATTTTTTTAAATGCTTTGTAGGAAATTCTTATATTTCATAAACAATTTATTATGTCAGTTTCAGGTAGAGATAAATAAACCCTCGGTAGGTTTTATCCGGAAACACGTCGTCGAATATAATCCTATAAAAGGAAAACTACCTTTTTCACGGCTTGTTTATTTTTATTTTGAAAGGGGCTAAAACGGAAATTCTGTTGCTCTTTTACATACAACGAAACCATCTTTTAAATTTTCTTTACTCTAACATAAATAACTGTAAAAAGAAAGTATAACATCATTGTTCTGAAACCTAATATTTTAGAGTCAAAATAAAAGGAAAAAGAAAAATGCACGGTAGCGAGTTACATGCACCAGCCAGAAAGGAATTACTATAAAAGCATCGAATTCGAGTTAGATCAAAGTAAAGTTCTAGACAGGCCATTGTTATGTTCCTGTTTTTCACTCCCTTATCTTTCGGAGAGCTAGTGAAGCTTCTATGCTATCCCAGATTTTAGCTTTTATCGGCATTCCCTTACAAGATGTTAAACGTGACTAAATATAATAGGTTAGGTACTTTAAGTTTGCGGAAACCCTGGCTTCTGATAGCGTTAATTGTGTGTCTCTCTCACTGTAACGAAGTCTTATGAAAGGTTACGAACCGATTCAAAATTACATTGAAAAGTTAATGCAATTGGTATAATTTATAGATTTAACTTCTGTCTCTTTAAGGAAGAGGAAGCGAGATTACATCTGAACAGTAATATCTACGCGACCCTTGAATAAATCAACCTACAAACCGTGTCCCTTTTGTGGTCTCCTCGTTTTACCTTTCTCACCGAAAAGGGATCTATATAAGGTCGCAGGTGGGATTTAAACAAATTTTTTTTACATTCTGTATGTAGTTTGATGTATACTTTCCAAACCTACCAATACCTTGATAGAGTTATACCCCTACTAACCTTTTTGTATGGGGTCACGCAATATTGACAAATTGGAAATAGATGGGAAAATGGTTTTTGAGATTGATAAATGTTAGGAAAATATTTGTGAATTCAACTGCAGCCGTTCTAATTTATTATTTTTTTTACTTTTATCGTATTTAGTAAGTTTCTAATTTACTAATGGAAGTTTTAATTTTCTCAGTGATAAATCAATCATTAAATTAGCAAAATCTTCGTTTTCAGGTTTAGGTACAATGTATAGAAGCTCCGCTGCTTAGAAAAATTACTATTACTAGAATATTTATCTGTATAGATGAATCTGCCAAACATTTTTTTTTTATGGAAAGTTTCTGACATCGAGAGGATCAAATTAACACTAGTAGTAAATGCTAATATTTTTTAATAGAAGTAGTTTGATACAAAAATTTAAGATACCAATAAAGCGTTGTGGTTTGAGGTTTATTACAGTCTCCCCCTCTGGTTCTAACGACTACATGCAAAACAACCACAGTGGCCTTAGTTTCGTCAACAACCTATGGAGTAAATGCAAACACAAAATATTTCCCCAAGCAGAATGTGCAACAACCTTGTTAATAGTAAATTATCGGATAAGATCCATCTCATTTTAGATTGAATCTTGAACTTCTTCGCAAGCGTTGATTATCTAGGGTACGAGAAGACACCAAGATAAGGTTTTCAACCTGATATTTAACGGATGATCATCTCTTAAAATCTGCATATACCTTATGTCGGCCTTGAGATACTTTATGTGTTTCCTAGCCACTTTGGAATATAGCAGAGATTTTTCGTAAATAAGATGTTATCTGGGATACGAACTCATGGATTATGTCACTCAGTGTTCTCAATTCCCGAGCGAACGTAATAAACCTGTACTTTCTCCGATAACTGTATTCATGGCGAAATAATACTAGGTAGTTCGTCTGATCAAGATGTATATATAACGTAGCAAGACAAGGTTTTAAATTTTGATTCTTATATTCAATTATATTGGCTGATCGATGACATACAACTGTAACAGACTGCTGAGTTTTGCGTTATCTAGTTGCAACTTGCAAATTGGACACCATTATCGCAATGTGACGAGTTAGCCCGAATTACAAATGAGAATTATTATTCTGGCACACTCCTTCTCTGTGGCTCGAAAAGTGCAAACAGTGTTACCCATTTATCGGCAGTAACTTCAACGATGCTCTCTGGAATTGGTCTTCGATAACGAACCAAACGAATCTATGGAGAGAACTTCGAACCTTTGAACATATGCAAGAATCTGCACCAAGTCTGTAGGTTTTTAATCAATATTTTTGGCAATCATTACAATTCTTTATGACAATCAGAAAAATACTTTCTCATTTTGATTCTAAAATATTCCAGAACAATTCGTGTTATATAGTTGATCAACGCTATAATGTGCAGCTAAATCGCGATCAATATATTCTTGAAGAATTTGGTCGCGCTCAAGACGAGTAACAAAAATGGCAGACTCTTTGGTATCAAAGTCTTGGGGGTATCTACATAATGTCGGTTCGCTTTGAAAAATTTGGATCATCTAGTTTGCGAAACTGTAAATAATTTTTGGTAATTTGGTATTATTTAGTTTCTGCGATTGTACTTTCCATTGGCTTCGTCTTAAGAATCATGCTAGAGACCATATGTATGAATATCTCATTTTCTAGAAGAAGATCAGAGTGAGGAGGTCTAAACAATGTTCCTGCTACACCGTTTTTTGATCAGGATAGATATTCAATCTTTACAGTAAAGCTTTGAATTCGCAAAGCCCAATAAGCTAAGCGAACCGTGGGTGATTGAATGTTCATTAACCAGCGGTAACCGTGATGGTGCAATGTCGCTAGTATTTCAGAACCTTTTAATACCTACAAAACCATTGTAAGGCAGAAATCATTGCTTCCCTCTCGGTACAAGAGTAATTTTGCTTGCTGATAGTTAGTAGCCTACTGACATATTCTATTGAAAGCGTTATCGCTAGCACTATACCTGATGGTAAAAGCTTTGTCGGGTCACATTTTTATAGAACCGGAGCAATGGTAAGTAAAGCTTCCAAAATATCAAATGATTGGTGTTACTTAACCTCAATTCTAGGTAGCGTTCTTACACGTGAGTTTGCAAAGTAGTCAAGAAATCTCAGCAAAATTTTTTATACGGGAAGACTAAATTCGCAGAAAAATTTGTACATCGCGAAAATTTTTGAGTTCAGGTCTACAAGCAATGATGGAAATCTTCTAAGTTTCAGTTTAAATTCCTTTTCACGATAATTTAAAACTTAAACAAACAAATACGGCGACAAGGTCTTTCAAATGTGATGCGAGCGATACTAAAAGTACTATCAGATGAGCCACATTAGCAAGCACAAAAACTTCATTAAGACTATCACGAAACAACCCATAATATCGTATAACGTGTAGTTTTAGCAGCAAGAAGAGGATCGTCTGTTTTCCGAAGCAAGCAAATAGGGTTCACAATAATTGTATTTAACTCAGAGTTTTGGTTTCGATACTAACACAAACGGAGCGGCTCACGCACTTTCACATTCTTTCATAAGAATCTACTGATGTAGTCTATTATCCAGTTTTTGGCGAACAATTTATTTCCTTGCTAAAGACATATTGTAAGGACGTATACCTTAGATATAGGAAGATGATCACCTGTTTTGATAACCTGTTCTGAGAAGGTTGTAAGTTCTTTGATTAAATAACCAGATAGTTATCAGTATTGCATTGCACTTTTTAACTCAAAAATGACAAGCAACGTAACTATTTTGATATCCTCGGAAGAAAAATGAAAAATTGAAAGTACCCAAAACAACATAAACAATGTGGCAGGATGTTCAACTAGACCAGTGATTGCCAAGGTAAAAGATTCAACGCCTACTAGACAGTTTGTTTTTTATTTTCTGTCTATCTGTAACTCATATTGCTGAAAACTACCTTAAAATCGGATTTTTAAAACTGCCTTTGAACAAATTAGTTATATTTACTTGATAATAATAGCAAAGTAAATTTTGGCTTGTAAAAATGATAGAAAGCTCTACTTATAGTATACATCAAAGTTTTTTCTGTGATTTGAATATTTTACACTTTTTGATATGTAAGACGTCATTGTGTCACTTCGTCGAATGATCAATATTTTACTTACCGGTTGGGCAAGCAAGATACAAGTTGCGTTCTTCGTGGTTTTTACTTTATATAAGTTATGGTATAAAGGCAAAAATGTCGTTATGGAGTTTGGCGTGAGTGTACTGTTTCTTCTGAACTAGAACGTTTGGATTTTTTAAGAGAAATAAAACATTTTATATCCTAAGGTCACGTCACATCAGTAACAAAAGCAGTTCCTCATGTTGACTCAAGTTGATGATCCTATCTAGGAGGAAGCTGAATCGGAGATTAATAAAGACCCCCAGGAAAACTCAAAGATTTCTTTTGAGTCTGAGTATGTACCTGAAGGTACTTTCAATCGCATAAATGATCTCAGCTCGATTTAAATGATTTGGAGAACAGGGTCAAGAAAACAACAAGCGCAATTACTAGGTTTTAGGCTACAGAACTGAAATTTTTTGATAAGTCTACCAGAATTTTAATATTTGAGAGACGATTGAAAAACTGAATATTTTTTAGTAAATAAGAGATTCTCTTTGCATTTATACTAACACTAATGATCTGATGGAGGAAATTGGATGTTAATACTAAGATAATGAAGGATCTTGACTTATTGATTCTTTTACAACAAACCTGAAAATGCTTTTTACTATACAATGGCAGGCACTGATCTATTGCTCATGCAATTGACCTAAAAGATACATTGAAAGCTTGTCTGAATGCTATTAACTATAAAACATATCAGTAAAAAAATGTGACGATCTGAAACGAGCCAAATATTGTCGTTTCCCATGCTATGTTTTAAACATCAGTTTCGTAATAGAGAAGGACAATGTTAAGCATCAGCGTTTAATTCTCTCTCATTTTGGTGTTGTTGCCACTACTGTATACAAAGCTGGGCTTGATGAAACAATTTGTAAAGACTATCAGCAAGAAAAATAAGTCACTTAAATACATGAAACAGAAGTTTCTCAAATTGGGAAACTAGGAATTCGGAACGGATATTTTTGTTGACTGTTGTACAATGAAACATTTATTAAAAAAGCTAAATCAAAAAGAACAGTCTTCTTTGAAATCATTTACAACTGTAGTTTAAGGACTTTTTGGAAATGTAAAAGTTACTGCCATGTTCTACGATCGTCAAAGCCTTACTAAAAAACTGTTTTTAAAACCTTTTCTTGCATTTTTGCAAACTTGTTCGACGGTGCGGTTATAACAAACAAACAAATGTAATGAGAGACTTTTGATAATTGCTACAAAAAAGATATGCTAATGGTGCGAAAGAAAAAAAATTGTTTTTTGATTGTTTAAAATGTTCCTTTAAAGTATCGTGGTTATAGAATACTTGTAAATCTAAGTTTTATCTCAGGTAACAAAACAACCAAGAAAATTTTTTACATTAGGATTACAGAAATCTAGAGTGCCCATTGCAAAAGTAATTTTTAGACGTTTTTGTTTGTGGTTTAATATTTGGGGTCTTGAAAGTCCCAAGTTAACATTTATTATGGTTTTACTTGTAGTATTTGAAAGGCTTGTTATCTCTAGTATACGTCTTGTTGCTGGTCAGCGATCTTTAATCACGTTGTCTTGAGTAACTGTAACTGTAATATATTTAGTGTTAAGTTTTCTTTAGCAAAGATTTGGTAACAGCACAAAATTTGTTCGCTTTCATATTTAATTTTTTACAAAACACTAGTTTAAAGCTGTATGAGTCTAGTAGTCAACTTGTCAGTTCACTTGACGTAGATTAAAAAACAAATATTGTTGCTAGAAACAAAACTAGAGACAATAATTACTGTCTATCTCTCGTATACTGCGCAACTGAATATTTATATTTTACACTACTAAACAAACTATTTATCGGCTCGCATCTAAATTGTAAGTACTAACCAGCTATAATTATAGTATTTATGTTATTCAATCATTTAAATGTAACAAGTGTATAACAAAATATCTGGTCAAGCAGATGATGACGATAAGGATGTCGTAGAAAAAGAATAATAAATAATAATAAATCTTATTATTAAATTGCTGTGATTGTATGACTCTCAAACATTTTGATATTTTCCATTATAAATATATAGAATAAAAATTTATTTCATAAAAAAACAAAAACTTATTATCTTAGAATTTCAAAGTTAGTATTTAATAATGCTACCTGCATGAAATACATTTTTTCATCAGATTTAGGCTCCAACGCATGCAAAAAGAAACAGATACATACATATTGCTTTATCCTTTGCAAGAAAGCTATTTAAAAGATCAAAGAAGACTTCTGCTTTAAAATAATGAAAAGCTGGTTTTTTTATAATTTAATTAGCCTTCAGATTTTCTGCCTGTATTTTTAAAATAAATTAATTAATCTCTGTTTTGTGGATGTAACTCTTTTCCAATTCACAATTAGCTATGGAATGAAATAATGTCCTTTGAAGCAAATGCGCTTTAGTTCCGGAAACGATAATGAATCCAATTAGTAAAACGATTCAAAAAGTAAAACTGTTTTCATAGTACAACAGGGAGTTAAAATCAGATACTTTTCAACCGTGTTGAGTAGTATATACCACAAAAGCTAATGTAGGTTAAAGGAGATATGTTTGATAAAACACTAAAATGGTTAAATGTGGTACAGAGACCCTAATGCATACGTGTTATCTTTCTTATTTATCTTTATTCACTTCAGCGTCTTAATGCTTGTTTCATTCATGTTTTATCGTGGTAGTATGCGGTAGTTTGATCCTTAGAATTAGGCCTTTGCGTTGTTACATTGAAGAAATAAGCGATGATAAACTAAACATTAACAATTATACTCATTCATTTGTGTAAACGTTAAATAAAGAAACCAAATTGAGTTTCTAGAGATTTACGTTGGTTATAAAAAGAAAACCTCAACTGAATTTCTCTAGAGAGTAAAGCCCATACCATATCAGTAACATTTTCACCATATTGTAAGGGGTCGTTAGGTCGCTTCTATGATTATAGTACGTGTAGTCAAGCTACATAAAATAAACTACCTCCAATAAAGGGTGCAGACTTTAATTTCTGTCTTTCATAAAGCAGGAGTTATAGAGCGCAATGAATACATTAAGCCGTGTATATATCACCCTTAATGGTCTATCAGATGAAGAATGGAAATAGAGTTTATACTTTTAGTAAGCGCTTTTGATGTTGGTCGAGCAGCTTTCAGAAATTAATGGTACCTCCTTAAGGTTTTTATTATATTTCCTATATAACCTAAATTAGTATTTTAATTAGCTATTTTCAACTTTATTGACAATTACAAAAATTAGATGTACTTTTCTTTTTTATTATCCAGATGTAAGCTTGGATATACATAATTACAGGAAAAGATTTTCAAGATTTTAATTAAGGCCGCATTTTTAATTAACTGCGTTAAATACACTATACATTTTGTAATTAAAGTTGCAAATTTCTTAGAAAAGCTATTGATAATCTGCACAGTCTAATTGAGATACGTTCCAAGGGATGTGATTATAAATCTTATAAATCTATTCCGTTCTGCTGGTGTTCACCGTAAGCCGGCGGTTATGATAACCCACTAATGGATGACTGTGCATGTATTATATGTTCATCTCATAGTAAAGTTCATGGCGTAGTATTTACTGGGGCAAACCGTCTTAATGTATTGTAAATGTGGCAGGAACAATGCTCTGTACTTCTTATTACAAATTAATTTATCAGATATCAATTTTCTAAATTCTACTTAAAACAAAATACTTTATTATTAAATAAATATTATATACAGTGCGTTTGGAAAACTGGACACTGAACAGAAGATATTTTAATAGCAACATCAAATACAGTAAGGACAGTTTACTTAAACATTCTATAATTACTATACCAAAATGGTTTTTGGTATTGTAAAAGTTACATAGTTAAAGTAAGCAAGTTCTGTAACTTCATTTTCTTTGGCACAAAACCTGATTATAAAAACCTTAAATGTTGCTTTGAAAACATTACTTACATTATGCTAAAGGACATAAAGTACGTTTGCTTTCTGTTATCGGTCTAATAAATATGTTATAGGCCAAGTAAGAAACTGTTTCTGGCTGCTTACAGTAGATTTTCGGCAACAAAATGTATTCTTGTTTAAATAAAGGAAAATACCATTACTGCTTATAGCAGAAATATAAATGAACATTACAAATCTTGGAGCTTTCATATTAATTGAGCATAGATCTTACTAAGTATCCGGAATCAAAATCTGTGTGCAGTAAAGCTGTTTTGGGAGTACCCTGGTATTGCTTCTACTTGACCAAAGTTGATAAATAGATATGGTCCAAAACGGTTTAGTTATTTTATGCATGGTAGTTAACAAAACAATTGTGCCTTGTTGTACGGAGCGACCTCTTTTAGACTTTAAAGTACTTTACCAAGGTAATAAGAGAATAGAAACTTAGAAACTTACGGAAAAGCCTCTGTAGCCAAACCTAAACACACACAACATTACCAGTCAAAGACAAAAGGCAATTATCATATGCAAGTACCGATTTGTGTCAAATCAACAAAATCAGTAAACATCCTCAATATTACTTAATTCACTGAAATTTTCTATTTTTATAGAATGAACGATTCATAATAGTATTCTGTAAGTTTTATCCGACTTATCTATCACCACCCCACTCACCTGAACTAAGCTAAACCAAAAATAGAGCCTTCTGTCCTGTATTTCCGAGCCGAAACGTCACAACAACGTGAAATATAATTCCGCCCAAAACAAAGCTCATGTGTGAAACAAAAAAATAAACAATGAAGGACTTAATGTTACTTTTCCAGTAGCTTGTGGCAGGAGTAGGCAAATTTGGACCTCGATGCCGAATTGGTCTTGATAAAGACAAACCTATTAATAAAAACTGAATTTAGAACAGAAATCCAACAAAATAATTTAGTTTTGACGTTGGAGCTGTAAAAATATGCAAATTAATTTTGTCTTTAGATGAACCAATTTGGTCATTTCGGTGTCGGGTGTGGGGCAAAATGAGGATACGATTTGGACATAATGGCGAATCTAGAAATATTTAAAGCGAGAGTTTGGCATAGGACATTAGATTGAACAAAGTGATTAAAATACACTGAATGTTCCTGGAAGTAAAGTAAGTTCGGGTGGAGCTGCGGTTCTTCTAGCTTGCATGAACACTACTACTGACTTTTTCTTTATTCGTACTAGAATTTGGCCTAATTAGTGGTTTTTATTCTTGGATTACCATTTGAATTAGTCTTTCCTTTTCTTTTTGCTTGGGGTTATTTATGTAGATCTCCTCTTGAAGTGCTTTCCGTTTCTTTTTGATTTCTTTTGTTAGTTTATTGCTGTGTATTGAAAAACCTTTTATTTTTAGCTCTCCTTTTGCGCAGATGATATTCTCTAGGTGAGGTATATTAAGTTCTTGAATCTTGATACGAGTTTGTGGGTTTTCTTTTATACCTGTCTAGATGTACCATATTGTTACTGCATTTCTTGTTGCGACGGTTGTTTTAGTATTTTTCTTAGTAAGATAAAGAAACGTAAATGTTTTGCTCAACTACTGAATAAGGGTTGCAGCTGCAGTATTTGAACTGATTATTTTGAGACTTCTTTAGTTGAGGTTTTGGTAAATTCCTTTAGTTTAGCCTCAGCAGTTAAGTTCTTAAGGTGGTTGCAGCTGTCCGCGATAGATTCAAATTTTAATGCTTCTGAATAAACCCTTGAAGTGGATTTTGCCCTTTGTTGCGAGGGAGAAAGTGGGCGTATTTTAGTTTACTTGCTGCTGGCTTCAATATTTGTATTGAAATTTTCTTTTTTTGGTATGAGTAAACTGTTCATTTGGTTGCTGGGATATGATGATTGTTTTAACCAATCTGCGTTACCCTAACAGTAAACTAAAACACTGGAGCTGTAGAGATCCGATGTACGCTCTCGTTTACTTATCTGGAATGTCTATGGTTTTTTGTGGCTTTTCAGTTTTGTTGGTATTGTGAGATGCTTGAAGTTTTCTTGTTTTAATATGAATAGCGTAGAGTTGGGTTCTTGGTTTATGGAAGGATCATGTACAGAGTGCAGTGGTTTGGTTTAAGTTTGAAGGACTTTACTGTCTCTCGAGGTTATGGCTTTTGAATCCATAGATGCTGATTTCTTTCTTTGAAGAAGAGCCAGACCCGTCTTCAGTCCTTCAGTGTAAATATTGAGAAAAAATTGACGTTCTATAGCATTGTTGTTTGTAGTACATTAGATACTCTTCTTAGGTGCCTATACAATATTAGGAATTACCTCAGAAAACGCCACCCATGAGGTAAATAATTTTGTTTTTAGCAAATATCGAGTAAGCCGCGAACTTTTTTGAAAAAACAAAAGCATAAGTAAATTGATCTCCAAAATAGCTAAATTTCTTCTAATTTAACCAACTTCGTATCTCTTACAATTGCCGAGATTCCAATAGTGAGCATCGAAATGTGGACACACTGTATGTTGATACCAAAGCAGTGTTTAGTTTTTTGCAAATCCTGTATAGTTATCTGAAAGAATCCGAAAACTACCAAATCTTTAACCACTAGAGTTCATACAATGGTTTTTTGTTTTCTTGAAGCACATGAGATTGAACCTTTCTTTATAAACTTACCGTATAGCCACCTGGAGGAATCTACTGCAAGGTAAATTCTTTTTAATCTGAAACAGATGAGCGCATTTTTTCTTGTAACATTCAAAAGTAATAATTTCTAATAATTTTTTATAACACTGATGAAAAGTGTAAACCGTAGTTTTAATTACACTAGTAAGTCAGAATTGTCCACGTAAATCTACCACAGGTTTATAGACAAGTTTGCAGTTAGCCGCATTATTTCCTGAAAATAATCAATCTCTAAATATTTTACAGTACTTATGCTGTGAGTTAGGTCAAGATTAATTGAGGATTCGCTCTGATGCATGTCGCTAGAACATCTTTTGTTGATAATTTAGTATGAATTTATGTTATTTATGATAACGAAAATAGGAAAATAATTTAAATTCCAGTCTTGTTATTTCCTTTCATTGTATGAAAGTTTCAATATACCAAACGCATATTTATTCGCCTGAATGACGATTTATAACGAGGTAAATTTTGTAACAGCAAATAATTTAAAAAAGCAAAAAATTCAGTTCATATCGAAAGCCGTCAACAACAACTGATATTGCACAAGAATTAAAGAACCAATTTGCCATGTTTCTTATGAAAGAAGGTAGTTAAGAAATAAGATGGGTACAAAAAGCGCAAAATACCCTATAAAATATCATTGTAATGGTTAAGCGTTGGAAATCAAGATATTCTCATGCGATAGGCAAGAGAAACAATTTGGGGAAGTATCTTTTTTCTCTTACTTCAGCGATTTTTATAACAAAACAAATAAGAAAGAAACAACTTAATCCTAATTATGTTTAGTATTTAGTGCGTATCGTTTAATTACCATCAGCATCAATCATTATCACGTATTTGCTGCTCAAACCAATTCGATGAATAGTTTAATATGCGTAGTAAAAACGTCAACTAACCGAACCGAACCTCTCACCCTTTATAAATTACTAGTATAGATTAATACCGCACTAATTAAATTAGTTGGTACAGACTGTTAGGTAATTTAGAACTAGTGAGTAAACCCTAACTACCTTTTCCAGTAATAAAACGATAGTGTTTTATGACTACAATTGTGTACTTTGTTAATTTTACAGGGTATAATAAGATACCATTCTTTAATTACTTTGTTGCTTAACTAATTGTGATGGTGGTAGATTAATCTATTATTCATGCTCGCAATTAATTAAATGAAGAACAATAACTACATAAGTATTACAATAGTAGTAATTACACTTTTTTAAATAGGACTTGCTAGGTTTTACATCACGCTTAGAGTATTTATTTAATATACAATCTTAAACTGTTTTTAACAATTATGTAAACAATCTGTGTTGAATATCTCAACCAATGTGAGAAGCAGACTAATATGTTTGCGGGGCAGCGTAAAGCGGCTTTTAAAATAACATAGTCCAGTCAACTAACACTCAAAAAAGGGCTCGACCTTGCAAAAGGTCATGTAGTTCTAATTTTTTTATATGTTGTTAGGACCTAAGCCTATAGTAAGAAACCAAGTTTGCAGCTTTGAAGACCTGTGCGAGCTGCGTAATACCCAAAAACAAGCAAAATCTTCTCAATTTTTTCACATTTTGCTTAATATTTCCTAAAGTCTCTGTGGCATCTCCTGTCCTACTGTTGAACAACATGTTGATATGAACCCTTCTCAAATCAGTCAATATAGTGCTGATGTGGAAAAA
>VTPC01006571.1:32491-69736 GCA_011009095.1 Ignelater luminosus | reverse complement strand
TAAGGGCTAGTTGCTAATTCTCAAATACTTGTGTTAATGAATTTGTTATAACGTTGATTAGTTCTCTGAACAACGAATAACTATTATTACTATTTAACAGTAACTTATATTAACAATCGTCCACAACAGAAAAAGTGAAATTATTTTATCTTGTTTTGATTAAATAAAGCTAATTTTTGCTACCCAATAACAAGATAACTTTATGTAATGTTAAACCGACGATGTAGATTTAAAGAAGCGACTATTGAATTTGAAAACCTTTTAAAATTTCATGCACTCTTAGGAAGTGGTTATGTATTAGAATTAAAGCTCTTCTTTAATACGTCGTAAATACTATCTACACAAAGCATCTCAGAAGGAAATGTCTCTAGTGTGCAATAAATTGCAACCAAACTACTTGAGCGGTTTAGATAACTACACTTGTCCAGAAAAATAGAGCTAAAATTTCAGTATAAAATAGATAATTCCTACTATGACCAACTGTAATGTTTATAACTACATGGAACCTCTGTGCAAATAAGAATACTGCCGATATCATAAAAGAAATTAAAAACTTTTCACTAACGGACTTTATGGCATCGTTCATATCTGTAGGGTACACTTTCTAAACTCATCCAATAACAGTTTAAAAAGTTTAAATCCTTAGCATTTTAAGTCCACCAACGAACTATAAGAGCACTTGTTTGACTCAATATTGGACTAATTTGGTATCCAAAAACCTTCATTTTCTTTTTTAAGACCCTAACCTGATGTAAATTATGTTTCAAATATGTACAGATTTTAAAATTTATTAAAAAGCTTTTGTGAAGAGACCTTTAAAAAAATATGGTTTTTATTATTTATTTAAAATTTAATAATTTAGAAATTTACAAAGCAATAAATTATAACCACCTAAAAAAGTTTAAAAAGTTTTTTAAATGCTATCAAATAAAAGAAAAATTAGAATGCTTCTATCTGATAATAGTACTAACTAGTTTGCGCAGTTTTTATAAAAACTTATGAGTGAGAGGTATGACATTAAAGTAAATTCAACTTTTATTCAAGGCTTCTTGTGGATCCAATTTGATATTTGTAAAGATTTTTAGCAACCCGTGAAAATTGATGTACTATGCAATAACTTGCATGAAGAGTATTTCACCATAACTCCACCATTGTTTACATCGATGCGGATGTAAACCTACCTGTATGGTTTATTATTGTATTCAATTATAAAATTAGAGCTATTCTTTGTTTCTTACATGTTTCAAGTACTATAACAGTTTGCGGTGTTTTAAGAAACGCACCTAACTGCTCTAAACAATACCACTACAAAGGAAAATGCAAAATACAAAAATAGTACTCAACTGTTTCTAACCCTGTTTTTTTTACAAAATCAAAGTCCTATAATATCATTTGTGTGTTCTCTGATTCCATCATTTATAGTACTACTTTGTAAAAGCAAGTATATTTTAGCTTTCCCTTTTTCATGGGAGATGGTGTTGAATCAATCTTGAAACTTAGATTTTGATCATTAATGTCTGATAATTGTTTGCTAAACTCAATTTTTATACTACATTTTACAAAACTTTTAATTAAAAAATTAAACTGTTCTTAAGTACCTTGATATTAATTGTGAAGACTTCGAAATTTACCGATGACAAGTCAATAGTTATGCATTGTTGCAAAAATGAAATTAGGCCGAGTATAAACATAAACATTAGATATCTTAAAGTGGTCGCAAATTTATGGCATTATTTTTGATCGATCGGTAACTGCTGGTTGAAGTTAAGGGCCAAAAGTATTATCACCCTAGATAGTAGTGTCACTTTGACCCAATTGTCGGGAAAAACAGTTGGGGATAAAATAATATGTTTACTATCATCTTATTGGAAATTGAATGCTCTATGGCCTAGTGTAACCCTTTTATTGTAAAATCGAACTACTTTTACAATAAACTTAGAAAACTCCTCTGGTTTATGTAACAACAGACTAAAAGTAGTATCGTTAGAAAGGTACTCTTTCCGGACATGCGGTATGCTACCTTTTGTAGCTTACTTTCATCAAAATAGAGCCATTTTTCTAAACAAGAAACGAAACGTTTTGGATTCAAAGACCAATAGCTTTGTGAGGGAAAGTCAGCCTACCTCCAAAGGTACTATATACCATGTAAGAACTTTCGAAAGATCCAATGACACCATTCGGGTGCTGACACTTATAGTGGTACGGAAGCTATCGTTGCATAAAAATGGGCAGTCGGGGATAGTAGAAGTGGTTACTATGCAGGAACCACAGTGGACATGATATCTCTTAGCGATAGCCAAAACAAATCACAAACTTTTGACATACCCAAGCAAAAAATGTGTACACCACTTAATCACTTTTCATTGTTTGGAGCGCATTGGCATCACAATTTCTTTCTACTCGCTGATTGAATATTACAATTCTGCCCAAAATGGGTGACAAGACAAAGTGGGAAAAAACTAAAAAAATGTCATCAAGGGCGAGAGCAGCAAGGACGGTGAAAAGGAATGGAACTCCAACTACTTCAAAACCTGCACAAAGAATCATTGGGTCCACGTTTGCTCTTCAAGTAATGATTGATACGATGATGAAACATAAGAAGTCTTGCCAAATTATCGCCATTGGGGCTAGAAACAGAGTTGCAGTGCTCATCATGTCAAAGAAAGTTCTAGTTGCGAAAGGACCATGAAGAGTCTCATCAACTCTCTATCTACGATGGAATGGCTGCAGCTGCGCTGTGTGCAGGAATGGGATTCCGAGCTGTAAATACAATCATGAATTCTCTGGAAATAGCTATAATTTTCAACCACACCTTGAAAAGGCAGAACAAGAGGTTACAAAAAAGCTTAGAAGTGTAAGTAAAATAGAGATGAAACGGAATGGTGAAGAAGAAAGAAAACTGGTAATTTAAGCAGGTGGGGGACGAAAAATATCCGTTTATCAGTGATACAGTAGACACAGAGTGGTCTCAACGATCGTATGATCATTCTTATAATGTTAATTTTGGCACTGCAGTGATAATCGAGACAAGGACTAAGAAAATTCTCTACGTAGACCACAGAACGAGAACCTGTTCAATTGGCGAGAAACACAAATCTCAGACTTCATACAATGGACCATGATGGCAGATCAAAACTGGAAAGAGACACGGTTCATTAATCCAGGCGTAGCTTATGAAAAGCTGAACGTCGTAATCGATTGACTGCTAACGTCGCTGGTCGGATGTGGAGATTCGTTAACTAGAGATCGAATACATTCATGTTGAAGACAGTTTTGTATCCCTGTGACATATCGAAGAATGAACACATCAAGAGAGGAATCGACGTTGAGCCTTCTGCTAAAAGATTGTATCAACGACATTCCAAATACAAAAGACTTTCTTATTTATAAGCAGAAGAACGTTGTAGATTCGGACATTATTCTAAAAAGAACCCACAAGTACTACTATCAAGTAATAATGCAGCTTTACGTTTCTGATTGCCAGTTTTGCGACTTTTTTGTATTCTACGAGTCACCAGAAAATCCAGACGACTGTTCTAGGTTTATGGAACGAATTGAACGGACAACTGAAACCGACATCCTCTGGTCCAAAATGGAAGCAAAGTTGGTCAGATTCTACGAAATGGAAATGGCACCAGAGATAATTGGCCCAACATATTCAAGTAGAAAATATTTCAGAACACCTCAATATCGACAAAAAGCAATTGAGGAAAGAGAGTTGAAACAGCCGGCAAAGAAAGGAGTAAGACTTTCTAAGGATGATAGGCAAGTTCAAAGTTAAATGAATTTTTGACCATGATGAGTAAGTATAAGTATGTTCACGGAATACTTTTATAAATGATGAGTTTTTGTATTGTGTTTAGTTTGGTAATAATATTACTTAAAGCCATACTGAAAATCTCAATAGTTTTAGAGCTGTCATATCCCATGTTGTGTGATTTCTAGATCTGGCGTTAGTTTATTAAAGAAGGGAAGCATGTCTAGTGTAAAACTTGCTATTTTACTTCAAACTGTGTTTATCATTTGTAAAAGTGCCCTTGTTGATTGAAAAACAGCGGTTATTAATTAGCTGTTATAGCGTTATATGCGTGATTTGTTTTGGCACAATTAAAATAATTTCCTGTATACCTTATGATAATCACTTTTATCACCTCTTTTGTTGGCAACGTTGACGTTCACAGCGTCACATAAGTCATAAGAGCAAAATTATCTTTTATGATTCACTCTGTTGCTAACGAGGGTCAAGTTTCCGGTTCTTTTTGATCAATTTTCCGTTCCAAAAGTCTTTCCAGCCTTAAGAAATGTGGCTATTACCGCCCGTATTTACAAAAACTGAAACGAGACTGTAAATTGTGATAGAGATTAAGTGCAATGTCTCAGCTGAAAAAGATGAAGGAAGCTTTTCACAATTCTTTATGAGATCACCAATGGTCTTCTGCAAATTAAGGTTATTGCAACTTTTTTGTTCAACTAGTAACGCTGCCTTATAAGTGAATTTGAACATTTTTTTCAATTATGAACGTTGACAAATTAATAATGTTAAGCTTATTACCGTTGGAAACTCTACCATAGACTATATCTACTAACTTACATTAACCTCATATCCAACAACGTTATTCTTAGACTTTTCCTAGATATTATTTGGCAGAATAGCCTTTCTCTGGGATACAGTTCATCGAAGAAGATATCTAGCACTGCATTATAATCATAGATTTGACAATTCATATGGTTGTCTTCAGAATGGTCTCCAGGGGCGCAAAAAATGTTTTAAGTTTTCATCATTAGTATTTTAGCTATTTCTTCCTTTGTTTTCCTGTATAATGAAAAGACATTAAAATCCATGCAAGCTCTCTATTTTTTGTGCTGAATCAAAATTTAAAAGAATACGTTTAATTTGATTGCCTTCTATTTAGTGCCCGAAAATCTGCTTCAATTGTAGAACAATGTGGTTTCTTGTCACTTTTTGATAACAAGCAAGGAAGGCAGATTCAAATTCAAAAACCTTGTAGAATCATCGCACATTCCATAAAAATAAAAAAATTCTACACAGAAATATAGCAAATATACTAATAACGAAAACCTAATACATTTTTTGGCGCCCCTGGGGGCCATTCTGAAAAGGGTCTAGGACGATTCGCCGCGACTCATTTGCCCCGAACCTTTCGCCGCGAGCTTTTGGCCGCAGACACATTTGCCGCAGACGCTTTTCGCCGCCGATTTTTTCGCCGCGGTAACCATTCACAAGTGTAGCATACTGACAATTCCATTTGAAGATTTTTAGTTGAGGGCAGCGAAGCAGATGCGGACTCGATTTCAACTTCTTAGCAAATATGGTATTTAATTTACCACATATTCATATCTACTAAAAACGTCTAGAAAACAAAATCTAACACAGTCGGTATATTTCAATTTTTTGTGGTATACGTATCTAATGCACAATTTTGCTTTAAAAATTTCCGTTGCGCATTTACTCTGCATTAGACACCATCTTTACAAAGATTAATTTTAATAAATTTTAATTTGTAAAACAGTTCTTCTTCTCCATGGTATACGATAACATGTTTAATATATTGCTAATAATGTTCTATAATTTATTGTTAATGACTATTTGAAGTAATAATAATTTCTTTAGATTCCAGACTACAATATTGAATGCGGTTGTCTCATATAGTTCCTGTTGCAAATATGTGATTTTGAGAGAGATAATGCAACGGTTATGCAATATCAATCAGATAATAAGCTGAATAAGCAAAATTTTTACTGCCGATTTCGGATTCATTTTTAACGCTTTTCAACATCTTTATTATGTGTGGTCACGTTTATTTATTGGAATTTGTATGTTTATTGTATAATTTGTTGGCATTCTTTTTTATTGCATTTTGTCGGTAACTTAAAAATTGCATTCTTGAAGTCATAAAGTATAACGCAAATCGAATTCGTTCCACATCTGTGGAATTTTCACTATATCCTATTCGAACCCTTAAAATTTAAATTACTTTATGGTGTTATTTGTAGTAGGTACGTTAACAATTTTAAAATATTTCTTGCTTCCTATTATTCCGCTAAAAGTCTGTTATTTACAGCCAAACCAAACAAATCTGCAAAACTTACAGCCCCTTTGTCGATCTAACACTACGGTTTAACTATATTATATTTACCCTAGTGGAGTGGACAATGAATCACACCGTTGCGTTGCGTTGATGCGATAACGCAACATTATTTTCTGAACACTAAAATTACAGGAAAAAACATTTTTTAAATTTTTTTTCTATTAGAATATGTGTATTTATATCTCGTCAATATAACATTACAAAATATTTAGGTTTTTCAATATTATAATGTAGTTATGAGAAATTGTAGGAAGACATCTCTTAGCTAGCGAAGTTGATCAAATTCGTATGCAAATTTTAACAAAAGAATAATAATTTTTTGAAATGAGAAAAATATATTTACACACTACAAAACATCACCTTATAGCAGATACTTAAATATATCTGATATTGTTTTATTGCACTTGATAAAAAAATTATTACTTTAATGTTGCGTTTTCGCATCAATAGCCGTAATGGGTTAAAGAGAGACGTAAAATATAATAAATTTTTGTACTAATCTTTACGGGAAAGGCTATTTGAAATATCAGGTGTTTATACGCCATATGATTGTGTCCAGTTATTTACTTTTAAATACATTTTTAATTCAGAAGTTTGTTTGCTACTTAGGTAAAAAAATTTAAAAGGGCTTTACGAATCAAAAGAAAAATAAGCACGCTGACGGCTTACTTTTATAAATTTCACATTAGTTATTACCATTATGTAACAAATTAGCAAAAATAAAGCATAATTTCACATTAGTTCAGATAAATATCTCAAAGTAAATACGTTGGAACTTATTTGCAGCGAACTGTCCCTGCGGTGAATCACTCGCGGCGAAACGAGGTCTGCGGCAAATTACAACAAGAAGAAATCATGACAGATGTAAATATCAAATTATTATTCGTAATTTTACTAACAAAAAAGTGCAGGATAGTAGGATAATTAATACGTATATATTATATAGATATGTAAGATTATATAGTACAAAACATACAAAGAAGATCCAAAAGAGAATTTCTACGATTCTAGCAAAAAGAATATTATGTAGTCAAAGTAAGAGAATTCTATGAAGTAAATACCTATAATAGCTTTAAAGCATCTACAGCATCTACATATATTTAATTGTAGCAATAAATACCCATTAATTTACAGGTGTTATGCATATTCACAACAAAGCATTGCAGTGTGTTAATTACTATCTCCTTCCTCGTCAAGTCGTTACCATCTAACTGCACATCAACATATTCTGTGGCCAAATAATCACCTATTGTAATTTCTGCTAATTAATGATTTAATAGGGGTAGTGAAATTAGCTCTGATAATTGTGATAATTAAATCCTTCCAATAAGATATTGCCCATTTTCATGTAACTAAAGAATTCGTTATGTTCGAAGATAAAAAGGATTTATATTTAAATCTTTTCAATTTAAACTAAAATCCTTTGAACGTGGAACTGTTCACTTTTTTTTAATTATTTCTCTCCACTATTAATTAACTTATAGGTACTTTATATTTAATTTAATGTAGTGGTTACAAATCAATTACAGTACCTTTCGCCAAACTTTCAGCACACCATTTGAAAAAAACTTCTTGATTTTAGGACGATTTTCCAACAAGAATTGAATGTACCTACTCTATTTTGAAATTCTGTGATTTTCGACGTCATGTGCGATTAGTTTTGATTGCCGCAGTTAATTCTTAGTAGATATATTTAAAGTGTATGAGAAAGTATCTACGTCGTACGATTTATTTTTGTTCTGCAATCTCTAATATCTGTCTTTCGTAATCTACGGAAAGGTAGTACAAGTTTATTTTTCCACTCAATGATTTATTGGTTATGAAATGTTTGCTGTTGTCACAATCTTTACCAGTGGTTTCCGTTTTTTATTTTTACTGTTTGTCTATTTTCCTTTCATCTTATTTTACAGACAAACATAATACCTTAGCAAAATAAAAGGGTGGTGTGTGCGTGAAGACCTTGAACCGTTCAAAGCGATTGTTTAAATTGCGCATACGTACGTAAAACTAACGTTACTGTGTTTTATCGAAATGTTTTGAATTTTTTATATATTAATTTACAACGTAAAATTCTGAAAACTATATTGTTTTTTTGCCATAAAAAAGTTACGCTTTACCTGTAGACAAAGGAATTTACGGTTTGCAATACACCACATCCAATCAGCTTTCATATTTTTATTTTTGTCCGTAGGTATAATTTTTACTCGTACAATTTCGTCCAATGTCTACTAAAATGAAATGTATCTAGACTTTTTCCCTGAGAATTCGGTCTTAACTCTGGACAAAAGATAAATAACGTTTCTATCACACTTTCTTGATTGAGTCTTAAGTCCTTTTCTATCTTTCAAGTTTTTGGCAATAACTATTCCGATTATCTACACTAAAAACTATTCCTCCTAGTGGCGGATCGCCTACTCGACCAATTGAGTAAACGCTTTACATTAAATCTTTCCATGGATGCTCTAATTCCAACAGTTCTACTAAACATATGAGCAAATACTGCACTGTGTTTGCTAATTTGTGAAATAGACGTCTTGGCAGAAGAAGCTAAATAATTTTAACCTCTCCTGTTTCTTGTTGAAGGTAGGTAACACCTACATTCACTTATTAGCATTAGAGAGCTCATTTTTTTACTATGTATAAATGAAATAAGTAAATTTCGTTAACTCTTTCTTAAATAGACACTTCTAACTCAAACTCGTACTTTAATCTGTTATTGGACAAGCGATCAGCATCTAGCTTGAAAGTCGTCTTGGCGAATGTAGAAAAAGCGGCCCCACGTTGGGCACCAAACTTTTATGTTACCTTTAATATAAAATTTAGTCGCTGGTAGCATAAATTAGCTCAGTCAAACTCAGTTGACATGAAATAAACCTGATGGGTAGCACCCCTATTCAAATGTTAATTTGGAGATTTGACTTTTGATGTTTTACAATAGAAGGATATAGCAAAATACAACATTGGTGTATAAAAAGTACCAACTTACGGTAACTTTTATTGACCAGTATATAAAGTAAAACAATTTCATTTCGAATACTGAAGTTGCTCTAAACGTGACAAGCCAAATGCACACTAGATAAAATCTCAAATAAGCTGAATGCTGCTCTCTCAATAATGGTTTGGTCAGATATCATTTGCCCAGGAAAATAGTATCTAAATGAGATAGATGCTATAAACCTATTCGTCTAGGCAGATAATATTTGGCTGAGAAGATATTGTTCTCTTAAAGTAACTATTTGCCTGCGACATATGTAGTACCAAGAAACTATTGCAATTGTATACTACTATGGAAAGTATGGTTGTGACCATTAAAAGTTACGTTAAATTAAAATTTGTTCTGGTGCTATTGCATTTTTACTGGCAATGAGCAATTGGTTATTTGACGAGATATTAATGGCACATCTAGTCTACTGTATAGATAGATAAACAAAAATCAACTAAACTTGATAAATCAAAGCAGAAAATAAATACTGACGAGAACAGCTAAGGGATGTCGAGAGGTCTTCTGCAGTTTTATTAAGCGTTACTCAACTCCTATCGTGGTGTTGTCACAAACAGCCGTCTACACAACTGTCTATTACCATTATTAATCATTATTAAATTTAACGCGTACAGTTCGTGGAATTTAAAATAGATAATACTAATAAAAGAAGATAAGCTATAGATTGGTAATTATACGACCTTTCGGCACTAATAAATTTGGGCATTAAATGTATTTCAGTGAGAACTTTAAAATGAGCTTTCACAAAGGTATTCTTTATATCAAGTTGTTTTTACAAAAAATCGCCGTTTTGAAAATCGGAACAAAGATTTCTTTGCTTAAGATTTTTCTGATAAAAACTATAATTGACCTGTACGAATATTTTTTTGGAAAGGAAAAAATAACGTCATAAATAGATTTGCGAGTTACTTTTTTCACACAGTCCATATTTATGCTAATCTCAAGAAGATAATGCAGTATAATACTTTTTTTTCGGTAGTTTCTTGTTTAAGATGAACAGGGTTTCGTAGCTTTTTCTCTTTTTTACTCGTTTTTCTGTAAAATGTCAATTAACAGTAAGTTATTAAAGAAAGTTCTGTAGTGACCAGACTTAGAAAACGCGTTAATTTTTTCCAACCGACCGAATTCTACAGTGGTCGCATTGTTAACATGAAGGGGTATGCAGAGAACCGTTTTGTCATATGTTAATTCACTATATTGAGTTCCTGCAACACCAGATCTTCCAAAGACAAAATTATAGGTCCAGAAGTACTAGAAAGAAGAAATTGGTTTCCATAGCTTAAGAAAGATACTTTTGAATTTTGGCTGTAGGGAAGTGATCTAGGACTACTCAAGAAGAAGTAAATGAATCATGAATCCCATTTATCAAAAAATTTGTTTATCTGAAATTTTTTCCTACCAACTACACCTGAGGAGCTTTCATGCAAAACCAAATAAATTCACTTTTAGTAGTTTGTTAGAAAAGAGCATTTTGTTAGACAGGGTAAACGATGAAAGGTAAGAAAAAGCTTTTCCCTCCTAGTTGTGTGCTTTTTGATGAGAATAAAATGTAGTATGTCTTGTTAAAGAGTACAAAGTATCTTAGCAGATATGCTAAGAAATAATACTAATTTATCTGGTTTTGCTGGAAAAGTACCTTATTTATTAGAATTAAATGGAAAGCTTGAATAAGATTCTAAAGTTGGCTTTTCAAATTGAACTTTTATTAAAGTTTATATGAAAAAAAACAAAATACAAGAAAGTAAAAATTAGTATTTCGAAAGTATTAATTGTGTAGGGCATCTTTCTCTTCCAAACAGTCGCACCTCTCTCCATCACTGTCATGATCCTGTTGTTCACCGCCTTTATCGTTTTAAATCTCAGATGTAGACACAATTCTTTTGTACTAATCCAAATTTTCTTGGCTTTCCCAGTTCTGTTCAAATTGTTGAGCCATAAATTTTCGTGCCGTTTTGTTTTTTGTTTGTCTGGGATAGAGCGGTGTAATTCGATAATATTGAATTGAAAACCTTCATCAGATTTGTTTTTCTTAAACAGATTTTGTTGTGTTTCAGTCATGGTTTCAAATCGATAATGCTGGTAGCAGGTAACAGTAACTTCGTTGAGATTGGTTTTATCTCTTATTTTCTTAAAAATAATTCTTTTAATGTCAGCTATTTCATCCACTTTTATATAAAAAGTTTGTAATTCCTTAATATCCTTAATCAGCCAGTCTTGTCCCAATATTTAATAGCGCCTACTTCTGAATATACCTTATAGTATCCATCTTTTGATTCGATAGTGGAATTTCGTTTTAGGACTTTTTCTACTCTACCAGACGCTCGATCAGCCAGCATAAAGCTGTGTCCCCTAACAGGGTAGGTAATATTTATTTGAGTTACATTTTCAGCAGACACAAATTTCAACCAGTACAATAAGGCATGGACAATGTGGCTATTCTTATTCTGTCCTCCGCATCCATCAAAGAACAACTTTATGACTCTTTTGTCTTGCAGAGGTACCCCATTCAAGTGCGAAAGTAAGGCAGATCCAATTTCTATACAACCACTCGATGCTAAGTCTTCGGTCCACAAATAAAATGTAGGATTCTTGGAGTCCATCTAAACGCAACAGAATGAGTATAAACTTATTTGATGTGAATAGAAAGCTTCGCTAATGAGCGTTCGAGGAAAGGGCTGTACCTGCTGTAGGTCAAAGCAAAAGTTAAAGACATCTTTTGCCTCCCCTTGGTAAATAATTTTTGCTACATGACTAATTCTGTGAACTGTTAACCCAAGCGCATGTCAGAAAAATCCTTGACATACCCTAACACCTGTGTTGTCTCGTTTTAAAAAGTAAACTATATTAAGTAATCGTGTTTTTGGCTCATCTTTTATAGGTCTCTTTTTTGCTGTTTGAAGAACAGACATCATGTGGCAAAGCTTCGTGTCTTGCTCAATTTTGTCCTGCGTCTCATAGAACTTGTTGCAAATTAATTTTACATCACAGTTTCAAATTTTCGAACAAAAATATGTCTTTCCAGCATGATTGCATGACCTCTTAAATTTAAAGTTTTTACGTCGCGTCCTGCTACCAAAATTTGCATCTTTTACAGACACTAGATTATTCATTTTAACTGATTATACCACTATCTAAGCAATAACATAACTAAATTTCAGTCACCACGTTAACAAACTCTTTACTAGCCTACAAAGAAACTGTACCCATAATAACATGCAAGTCTCGTGCCATCTGTGCAGTAAAATCTTTACTAGTCCAAAGAAAAAACTGTAAACGATGAAATAGGTTTACCGGATTTTTCGGTTTTGCATGAACAAATGGATTTATTCGCTTTTGCTCGAAACTATCAACTTTGGGGTGTTTTTAATAAAGGATTTATTCGTTTTAGCTTGATTAAGTGCAACTATAGAAAGCTGGCACAAAAATTATATAGAAATGATGTGTAACTCATTTGTTACCAAAATTGGATTTATTCGATTTTGCACAAAAGCTCCTTACCTGATAATATCTTTTACAGCTGGACATTGTCGCCAAACCTTGAAATGGTGTCACAAGAGATCAAATCAAAACTGTGAATGGAATTCTGTAATTTTTAGTAATGAATTTCGGTTTTGCTTAGGGATGCATGACGCATGTATGTCGGTTGTGCGATATGTCTATGATGTCTTGGAACTGGTTGCTATGCTATATCCTTAAGGCCTGAGAAATATACGGATTCATATTGTTCATGATGTTAGAAACTGCCAGGGACTATACTTTAATGATCTCCTGAGTTTCCTCACTTTTCGACAGTTAAACATGTCTGGAATATGTTACGTCTAAGACCGAATAATGTACCCTCCCTTTCTGACACTCCTGCTCTACTTTGAAGCGGTACGTAGAAGTAGCCAAAGATGATTTACTTGAGAGAGAAATCATTTCGTTAGAGGCATTCCACGCAGAGTTAGAGAGCGTGTTAGATCATGAGAAGGACCGACATATTGTTGGAAAACTTCGTTAGTTGTGGTTTTTTAATTCTAATCTTTTCGTCCTTTGTTTCTTATAAATAGGTTGTTATACAAATAAAGTTTGGATATCGTGAGTTCTTAGCGTTGCATTTTTTATAAAGAGCTGTATATTAACAAGAAAGATATTTTGATGTTAGAAACGGCTCAAAAAAAGGCCGGTTTTACAGTGTGCTCATTCTTCCAGGCTGAAACTTTGACAATAGGCAACACCTGGCAGTCCAGAGATATCTTTGTGTAAACACCACTGTACTAAATGTTCAAGCTACCTTTCATTCTTTTGTTTACACAACAGAATTTGCCGCTTCATGCTTCTTCTAACACAAGCAAAATTTTAAGGAATACCTAACAGAGCGGCAGCATGACTCCCCTATTCTTGTCCCTAATTGATCTTCACTTATGCAAAGATTGTAGTCATTTTTCGTTGAATATTGCACAAAATAACTGTGGTAAGGGTGTTAGCTTTTAAATTATTATACGCAGATTTGTTAATTAGCATATTGTAAAGGTGCAACTCCTAAATTACAATCCTTAGAAATGTATATTTAAGTATTCTTCAAGGAAATGAAGTGAATGATGATTAGATCAATCAGAATTTCAATTGAATATTCATTAAACTGAATTATTCGGATAGCTTACTATACTCAATATTAGATAATAAACACCCCGTATGTGCCGTTTATTGAATTTATAGAGGTTTTCTCGGTAATTTGCAGGGCAGCACCCTCCAACTATTATTACGTCACTGGCACTGAACTGAAACAATAAAACCTGAAAGTCGTTAAATATATAGATCCGAGGTATAGTATTTCCAACTCTTGGTATTATTTGTTTTTACAAAACGACCTCTTCGTGTTAATATTCCACAAAATCTTGTTTTTCAAACATCATTGAAACACAGTAACTTTGCGGAAAATTTTTTACTTAATATTTATTTAATGTACTACTTACTGCTGCTAATATTAATTCTAGCTTTATTAAAATACTTGTTAAAAGTTCGGTGTAAATAAAAGTAAGATTTTGGGTTTTACTTTTATTTACATTGAGTTTTAAACGTTTTGCATTTTTGAAAGAATGGTTCAATTTCTCTGCTCTACAATTATTTGAGAAATTCTGTAAAACAAAATTTCCATATTTTCATACAGCTTTATAAATAAATAAATAAATAAATAAATTAGTTTAGCTATTATAAAAAGAATGTAATCTCTCATCAAAATAAAATAATGAATAAAGAAAAGAATATTTTAACCTAAAATGGTAGTTTCATTTACATTAGAAGTCAGTTACATGAGATAAAGTTTAATACTGTTCATAAAGTTATATATGATGGCAGAATTCACTCTGCGATTATATTTTAATAACCAATAATTAGTAGAGGAACACCTCTGGGTGTTGTCTAAGGTCTGAGCATCCCAGGGATGAATGATTTGCATTGCAGATTTCTGAACATGAATATTCAGAAAGGCGGTGAAATCGTTTACAGTTTTACATATTTCGGGCCATTTGTGGGGAATTATGAAGCCAATTCAAAAACTGTTTTACATTGCTACAAACACCCTATTTGTTTAAGGGAATTGTATCTCTAAGCCTTACAAATGTTCCCCTAATTTCTCCAGCTTTCTCTAAAAAATAATTAAATATTAGAAAGGGCCGAAACATAAAAGACGCTGTATGTTTGCATTATATATTATAAAAACTCGTCGGATATTTTGATTTCCTAGCAATAATTAAAACTTTCATTTACCTTCCTCCACATTTAATAAAGAGCAATAACTTCAACAATAAAGCCTTAATTAAGCGTTTAACAAAGAAAATATTTAATGAACGTTTTCCGAGAATGTTTATGAAAACTTTATTTCCATAACTCTTTTCCTCCCTTTATTAAATTTTTATTTTTTCTCTGGAGTCCTAATAAAATAAAAATATAACTTTTCTTTAACAAAGAAATTTATTTTTCGCTTAATATGCAAATACTTGATAATCGCGGCTTTTTAGCTTTTGTTTTCTTTTCGGGCCCATTGTTTTCTTTTGCGATACCAAATGCCTGGTGATAAGTTAATCCAACATACAGTTATATTTGTTTACAAACAACTTATTACAATTCTTTGAGAGTAATAATAAGGACGGATCAACCATATGTCAACAGCAGTATTAGATTCGGAAGCAATTTAGTGGTTCTGTAAAAGAAGTCGGTCGTCCGAGAAATTCTATAGCCGCTTTGTTGTCACTTTACTTAGTATATCAATCAATACCCTACAGTCTTCTGAAACAATTCTGTCTTGGGCCGGAAACCACAGAAGAAAGAAATATGTGTCAGTCTAAATCTTACCATTACAAAACAAAAGAAACAGGATAAATCTACACCTTTAGTTTAGTTTAGTCGTTACCAACAAAGGCTTATGTTATGTTTAAACGTACACTTTTAAGCCAAAGGAAAAATGCATGAAGTCTCTAGAAGATAAAAACAATTTATTTTATGCAATGCATTAGACATTAATCTGATAGTTAATCTAACATAAAACCCAAGAGGGTATTCGCCAGTTGGTTACTGTTAGTTCTGGTAAAGTCCTAATGACTTCTGCTAATCTTTATTACTTGAGGGTTGTCTTTTTGCTTTTCGTTTTCGTCCTTATTGCAAGCCGCTACTGCAATAACGAAACATCGAGTGAAGATTAGTTCTGGTTATTTTTTAATATCATAATTGTTTCTGTCCCCTGAAAGAATAAAGAGAACCATAAAAGCTCATGAAAAACAGATATGATCAATTTATAGCAAATATAATAGCAAAATAGGGTGTAAAACAGTTGCCCTTTCAATAAAATAGTTTTTTAGGTTTACCCGTCTACATTTTTTTACTTTAGTAAGAAATCATTCAGTAAGGAAAATAATAGTTAAAATAACAAAATATTATAAATTTGAATTGCAGCGTTTAACGTAAACAAAGACAATGTTCCAAGTCTAATCAGAAAATTCTTCACTTTTGTTTTCTTAGAAATTGAATATTTTTAATTTCTCCACAGTAATTTAATTAATATAATAATAACCTTGTTATTTCTACACTATACAATCATAAATAAAATATCAACAATATACTATAAAAAAGCGTTTAGCGCATATAAACTGTGAAGCAATGGACCGTGTAATATAAATGCCGTGCATCGCAGTCCACACACACATGACAGTTTTACTCTGAAACTACGAGTGTGTGGCAGTGATATGAAAACCGTAATGTTCTACAAGGACATTATTGATACCGAAAGTATCTTCCAAAAGAAATGGGATAAGTGCCGAGAAAAACTCTTTTCCACTAATGCTAGAGCAATTTTAAGATAGTATTATTTTACTAATTTGTAAGGTTTGTTGTTTGTAAAAGTACTAAATAGCGGCGCAGATGTACCACAATAATTATTACTCGTATTTCATTTAATTGAGAAACTAACCGTTCAGACACTAGTCTTTAAACAGTTAATTTAAATATGGTAATTATCAAGTGTCAAAAAAACCTGCCTCAGCGCATTTATAAAATAATAAATACCATGCTGCAACGTGTCCAGAAAATTAATGTCAAAATGTGCATTAAAAAATTCTTTCGATAATGTTACTCGTAAATTTTATAAATTTTTTCTCTGAGATACAGGGTGTTCAAGTTCCTATAACCATTTCCACTCTTCCCTCTCATAGATATATCAACCATGAAAGTAGTAGACAACTTTTTACCTCTCTAATGAAATACACGGGCTCACGTCAAAGAAGCGAATGGCGGGCCCCGGCTGCTCATCTGGGTCGTAGATACCTTGTGTCTGGAATCTTAAAATATGAATTTATGGCAGGATAAAGGGAAGTTTGTCGTGCTTGATGCAGCTCTACAACTGGACACATCTAGGAGGGGGGCCTCTTATACACGAACTGATATCTAAGTAAAAAAAGGCAAATTTCCCAAAAATTGTAAACAAAATTGTAAAGAATTATAATAAATTGATAATACGCGTAAAGAAGCTTCGGCATCACAGCTACGTATTCATAATTAATAATAAATATTAAGACAGATAAAGTCATGAATAATAATAGGAGTCAAACAATAAATATGAATTTTAATTTCTTTCTGCGTTTCTTCACTTTAAGAGAAGGCCCCAAGCTTGTCTGTGAAAATTGAAGCTCAAAACTCAATGACCTAGATTTAAGTCAAACCATTTATTTATTAAGTAATGCCTAAAATTTGTTTTAAAAGATATTATTGATTAATTGCCTTTCAGTAGCAGTTCTCAATGGAATATTTGGAATTCTGTTACGACGTACTGTTCCTGTACCTCTTATGCTTTTTTCAGCAAAAGTCGCAATAAATCATAGGAAAAGAAAAAAGTTGTCAAAATATAAGAAGAGATTCTTACTAGTTCATTTTGTTCTAAATCTCTCTACATATTGTGACGGTTCGTTACTCGACGTCATAAAACTATTTAAATTTCCTAAAATCCCGCCCAAGTTTCATTATCCTAAGTTGGTACGAGAGTGTCATAAAATAATGTGGATGCATACTCTTGATTTTTTTATGTTCATTTTCATAATTTATCGTTGAATTTAAAATTTGATTTGTTCATTCATTAAATTGTATTAGGAATTCTATATTTTCAAGTTTTTCTTATTTAAAATCATCTTTTAGAGGATAATACGGATCTTATTATTTTTGGGGGAATCCCCCTAGAAATATCTTCAACGGTTCGATTTTAACATTTTTTTGATTATTTGTTATTTTCCCGTCTAAAAATCTTATTTGTATTTGATAATTCTTTAGAAATTCTAATTTAATTTAAAAAAGTAAAATCTTAATCTTAGGGCATTGGTTTTCTCTTCAGTTTGATTTTGTACAACTTTAGTCAGTTCACATTTTAAAATTTGGACATTTGCAATCAAAAATTAGATTTTTTCAGCAAAGTTTGAATAAATATTGTGCTAGCTAGTTTCTTCGTGTTGTGAAATTTTATTTTAGCCTTTGGACCTGGAAAGAACCGAGATTTTCTTGTTGGTTCCCTAAATGCATTCGTTATAAGGGTGGCTTCAAGTTAAAATCCTGTTGCTACCATTAGGAAAACCAGAATAATATGAATTCCCTATTAATCTGAGCTAGCAATTCATCAGAGGTAATATCGTTTATAACCTCACAAATATAATGGTACTTGGATCAACAAACAAGAAGTAGAATTAGCATTGAATGTAGATCTTCTTGAGGAATGTAATAAAGCCAGGAAGTACATACACATCTGTGAGTTAAGTTTATTTTGTCTTTAAAATTTGTTCATACGAGAAGGTAAAACTTTTGTTGTGCGATGTGGTGACATTTATTGGTTTTTATTTTTTGGAATTAGTGGTCATTGTTAAAAACCACTTGTTTTAACAACTAAAGCATATTTAATATTGTCGATATCCATTTGTTTATTAACAATTAGTTGCTATCAATGATATCCATTTATTCAATGATTTAAATATATTCCAAGTTCTGAATGTCTATTTGCTTATTGATAATTAAATTACTAATTTTAATGTTTATTTGTTTGTTAACCTAGTTGTTAATTAAACTAGGGTCACCTTTATTTACTAAGAATTATTTAAAATTAAAAAGGTTTTTCACTCGTGTTAAAGAGTGACCTTCCCTTTTTATTTGTTTTTGTGTTAATGTTTACGCAATAAACATTTTGATTAAATAAAACTATATATCATTTTTTCCTGTGTCTTATATTTTATTGATAAACAACACGTCTGTTTTAGAATTTTGGGTTTTTCTTTCAATTTAAACAAAAAGGCTCTGGCGTCCAACAAATTGTTATTCATCGGTACTGTTTTGATTGTGTTGAAGAAATTTAAATAACAGACTTGTGGTTTATCATAGTGTTGTTGATTTTAAAGCTATCTGACACCCACGATCCATAATGAGACGAGTCATCATTTACCGGATGATTTCTAATAAGCATTAAAGTGATGTGGTAAGTAACCTTTGAATTGGAAATAAACTTTCTTTAAAGATTGTTACAACATGCGAGAACGACGTTGGTACCTATACCAAGTTCTTTATAGTTTTCACCAATAGAATTCGTAGCGCCTTGTGCAACCAACCCGAAGCTTGTAGCCTTATCTAATTGGCTGTTCATGTTTACAACCATGGCGTCTATAATAAGGAACCATGGCTTCATCTGCACTGCGTGACTCTTCAATTGGCAAAGCTTCCATAAATCTTTCATTTATATTGTGAAAAAATGGTCTCACTTTGGCAAATCTATCTTTTTTATTAATATAATCATTGTCAGCCAGATGACAATTACTCATTATGTATCTGTCACGGATTCGGTTTATTTTTTTTTCAGCCAATACTTACTTGTTTCCTTCATAATAAAATCATATAGATATTTTCGTTAATTAATTATTAAATTAAACAAGTAAGTGGGTGGTATGTCACTAAGCTGTTCATTTTTCCATTCCATTTACAACCTAAACATTCAAGATCTTTATCTCCCCATTGAACAGACTTACAAGGGACATGCACGAAGTGTACCTCACCATTGTTTTTTAAAACTTAGTAAATACGTAGTGCGGATCAAAACATTAGACAGACATTTTTTGTATCGGCTGAGCTCGACGTTAAGAGGATAAAAGCTACCGTTGAAAATCCGGTAAATTTTATTTAAAGCCCTATAACTCCCAAACGGTAATAGTTATCCAGATGCAAAGTTTCTTAGCTTTTTATTCCTTATCAGGTGGTGCAAAGAAATTTTTCGTTTACGTTTACCCTCAACCCTTACCTCCACAAAACCCACTTTCTTTTTTATGCTCTTTATTTTCTCCAACTAGTTCGTTTTAAATGTAATTTTAAGTGTTAGGTGTATTTTGTTATTTTGAAACTTCCGTTTTAATGTAAAATAGGATACAGGTCGCAGATTTTGATTATTTCTCTCCGCATTTAGAAATCGTCTACTAAATATCAAAATAAATTAGTTCTGATAGTGAAGTTGTAAAATATACAAACGCGTTTTGCTGTTACACTACGAGACAGATTTAGGCAATTAGACCCCGGTGCTCACTCTTTTCTAAAATTCATAACAGAGATAGGATTCAAGATTAAGGATTTTACATAAGAGGTTTCTTTGATGGATCTTCAAGGGGGACATATGGTATAGTTTAAGCTTTAGTACAGCAGGAGCTTACAGCTGAAACAATGGCAAATTACCTGGTGTTGCATAACTTTGTGACGAAGTTACTTTTATTTTAATTATTTTTCCGATATGTATTCATAATATTGTAAGGCGCCATCATTCGAATATACCAGAGAAGTCTCGAACTGTTCAGGCGTTTCGATCGTCGAATGTGCGAGAAAACGCGCAAACCTTCTAGGCTCATTGAGAGAAATAAGGAAACAATATATAAACACAAGCGGTAATGCAGTGAATAAGCTCGTAGTAACAATATAGTGATATAAATAAATCATTGTGTATATATAGAAATAAATAAATTTAGTGAAAATAAATATTAGAAATAAATAAACGTTTTATTAAAGACGTTACAATATAATTTAAGTTATCACGCTCTGTTAGTATCATAAGCACGTGGCGTTTGTTACCAGCCGCCGCATTGTAAACTATAAACCTGTAGTTTTTCCGTTTATATTTATGTAGCATATAATTATTAAAAATGTAGTTTTCCGTTGTTGTAATGAATGTGCTGCGGATCATCTTGTATTTGTTAATTTCCCTGTGATATTAGGTTTATTTTATAGCAGTTTATATTTTATTTAGAACAAGTTCGTGAAATGTATTTGCTGACTGCCGATATGTATTGTACTTTTCGGTTTAATATTTCCGCCGCATTAATTATTGTATAATAATTAATTAGTGCAATTGTAATATATTATCCATCATTAGAGATTGTCCTCACTAGTAGCGTCGTAGCGTCCCCACAACATGTATCTGCTAGTGTGGAAGAACTAGCGGGTATATAAGCAAATATTCCACCGTCGAAAGACAGTTGCGACAGCGGCAGAATGCTGAACCAGCTCCTCTTGATAGTAAGCATCCTGTGTGTAGTAAGTACTCCGGTAAGCCGTAAGATAGCAAGGTGCCTTATCCTATCCGTCCGCTTCATATATTCTTAGCTTGTGGCTTGATTGCCTGCGTTGGCGGTAAATCCGGTCCGTCATCGGCCAAGTCATAAGAACAGCTACCCCGGTGTCGACATTAGAGGTAGATCCGGTCCTTCGCCGCTGGGTAGCTCCGGTTCCGTCCTACCTTATTGCTCTATACCCTGTGAGGCATCTGACCCGAACAGTAACCGGACAAAAATGCTACAGTCGTCTCTTATGACTCATGTGCCCTTTTATTTATTCTTTACATTCTTTCTCACCCCAGTGGCGCTTTGTCAGTAAGTAGTTATTAGTGTTCTGTCTACCTTCCAATATATCAACTGAGTTAGTTGTATGATTTGTCACGGAATTTCTGTTGCGTTGATTTTGGATATTTTTCTGTCTTTTTCTTGGTCATTCCTCACTGGCTGTGCTTGAGCTGTTGGAATTTTCATCTTGGTGTCTTTGGTTGGCTTGATCTACTTTTTATTTTCTATTCTTTTACTCAATTACTATATTTAATCCGTCAAGATTATTCTAACCTGGTTTTACTTGCTTTTGGTGGAGGTTTGTGAAGACACACCAGCAAAAATAACACAATTGTTGGTAACCTCATGTAACACTACACAGCGATACTACGTCAGTACGTATTCCAGAAATAAAAAAAAGCAGTAAATCATCACCTGGCATCTCTAAATTGCCCTAGGAACTAACAGGTTCAAAGTTATTATTATTTACAACAATCACGTGTGGCAGTCTTTTTACAAAAAGTAACTGCTTAGCGGTATGAGAATAAAAGTAACTGAAATGAATGAGTTTTAGAATATTGGAGTTCAATACCTTTGAAATGAAATTGCTCGAATTTGAAATTTCAAGTGGCATCAATAGGAGTAATACTAGATGACACTGAATGAGTTGAACGACTAAGATTGAATCTTTTGCTACCATAAAAAGGTTTTTACAAAACAGTTAGGTGACGTTTAGTAATAGGTGTAATTACCTGCTTGTCGCTGAGTACACTTTTACTTATTAAAAATGTAATTACTGAACTTTAAGAGCAAGTGCAAAGACTATTTTTAATCTAGAGTGTAAGTATGTTTCTTTACCTTACTGTAACGGTTAATTTAATTTACCTTAAAACGCTCGATCCCTGCACGTCCACGGTGCCTACACGTATACTATAGTTGGACGAGGCTAACTTTTGCATTTTCATATTCCTTTTCTTTAATTACAATTTGCTTTGCATTTATTTATTATTAGTTTATTTTATAACACCACAAATTATTAAGTTTCGGAATTTTTCCGAACATAAGTTGAGTTAGAAAGCACTTGATTTTAAAAATTTAGTGCAACACTTTTTGTAATTTCTGCTGCTATCTTCAATAAATCTTCCAACCTCCCAAGTTACACATAAAACCAACCAGTTATTAAATAAATTTAAGGATGAAATTGTATCTGATCCAATTAAGTTTCCTTCAGAGCATCATTTCTGATAAGGAGTGGTAAGAATGTCAACCCGGGTCCCGTTATCAATAAGATATCGAGAATGTCACGAGCAACGCGATGCTCCCGGCGATTTCAAATGAAGTCTGCTCTCTTCAAAAACATGCACTTTATGCTCACTAAACTAACCCAGAATACGCTAGATAATGGGAAAACTAATAGTTCTTCCACTTCTGCTGCGCTTTCGTATCTGCATTTTTCTCTGTAACTTCCTCAATTTATCCCTCTATTATTTATCTAGTATAGGAAAGCGAACGGCCTCCCTTTGTCTTTATGTTCATTTCCGTATAAAATCGTAAAATTGAATTTAAATGTCTACAGAGTAGATAGAAAATTTCCTCAACTTTTATGATTAAGTTCAGTAACCTGTACCTTGTCTTTGAAAAGAACCAAGGTAGTAGAAAATACTTGGTTAGTTTTTCTATTTATAATGATAAGATGTAAACATATTAGGTAATAAATGTAGTTTGTTTCCTGAAACTGAAAACAAAGCGTAGCGAATATTAAATTAATCTCTTTTCAAAAATATAAAAATAAACGTAAAAGCTACAGAAAGTTTAACAATGCTCAAAACAAATAAGAACAATTCCTATCAGTCTAATATTTATTTGATTTGACTATGTGGTTGTTAATTTGCCTAAAATTTTAGAGCTTTTTTGAAGCGTCATCGACACTCGTTTTAGTTTCTCTGTGTTATTTTTAACTATACGAAAAAGACTATTTTGCACGACAGCCTATAAAGTTGGCACTTTACAACTCGTTGTCAGTGTCAAAAGTTGACAACTATAAGCATTTGCAATAAATTTGACGTATAAATGTTACAATGAATTCATGATACGCACTTATGATCCTGCCAACTTCATTTTATAAAATAACGTCAATAATTTCTCTTTAAAATTTTCTTTAAAATACGGCCATGCAAAAAATATTGTATACAATTCAAGTGTAAAGTGTTATATAAATTATTTTTCGCAAACATTCTGAAATGCGTCAATTTCATTTGACAAAAACGCACATTTTCATGTGAATGTCAATTTCCGACGGTCATTTCAAATGACCCATTTGGTTTCGAGTGATGACGTCAGCGTCATTTATTTTAATGGTACACCTCGTAGATTTTCACGAGTCCATATGAAGAAATGATAAGTGACAACCGATTAATAAAAACCAGTTCCGGTCTTCATTTGAGAGGGCTTTTAGGAAGAACAGAATCTTTTACAATGAAGTTTTAAAATAAATTATTTTAAAACCAAATTTTAGAATAACAGATGTGATATTTTCTTTAAATGTAAAATATAATAATATCTTTGCATGAAAGTTTGTACGGTAACGTAATCTAACACATACTATATCCAAATCTGGTTTTGACGTCATCTGAAGTTAGTCATAACAGTCATTGTGGGAATATAACAGCCAACAAAGACAGTTTGTATTTACTCACTGTTATCATTGATTTTTCTTAAGAATTCTTAAGATTAAAGTTTCTTACCCCACGGATTGTAAGGAAATGTCAATAGATTGTTTTGTCTTTTTTCAATGGGGTCGTTTTCTGAAATGGATTTATTGAAATCTAAACAGATATTATCATTCTAGACAGAATATATAGTTAATGTCCATTAACAGTTTTTCCGTAATATGACTTGTGACGTCACAGGAGTGGCGGGAAAACTTTTTTTAAACTTTAAATTGAAAAAAAGTGAAAATAGAAGCAGAAAAAATGTGAAAAAAGCCAGCGTTAATTTAAAGCGAAAGCAACCCAAATAAGCAAAAATAATATTTTAGGAAACGACCCCATTCCTAAAGTTGAGAGGAGATCAAGTTGCTTTATTTTGAGGCATTTTGCTTGATTATTTCCACGGTACTATTAGATAAGTTGGCTGCTTTATATTACTGACAACTTGAGGTTATGTAAATCAAAATCTACATGAAGGTACCTTTTGGGCTACTATTTAACTTACTATTTAGCTCAAGGCTGAAAAGCTCTGCTATTATCTGGCTGCCATTTGATGTTCAAGAAATATTAAGTTTTGCAATGCATTGTTCATTAGAAAGCACATACTCCCAATAATCATTAAAGAGCGAATTTCTTGAGAAGATGCCTATTTTTGTAGAAAGTTTAATCTCAAAGAAAATTAGAAATTAGTAATTTTCAGAAGAAAACAAATCATTTAAGCTGTAAATATAAATGCCTATAATACTTATTTGGGTTTTATTGTCTATTCCTTCATTAATGCAAATCATAGGGCCTTTTAGGGTCTTTATCTCAAAATTCAATGTTTTCGAAAGCTCTCAAGAATAAACCTTGATGGAACTGTTTACTTAAAACTATATGAACATTTATTAAAGATTTTACAAATTTTTAGGTATTACAAAAATACAAAATGCAAGACAGGTATATTGTCACCTTTGTTCTTAGGCAATCGTTTAAGTGGGAAGTACTTAGTGCTTTCAATACAAAACTGTTTGGAGTATAAACTATTCACAACAATACGCTCCTACTGATTGGATAAAGTAGTTTGTACAATTTCTTGCGTATACTTATATAATGACGATACGAGTAGGTGAATTAAAAAGAAAATAGGCAACATACTTAGCAGGCGTAGCCCTTGTAGGGAGGCTATAGTAAGCTTGCAAACCATAACTTTTTTGTTGCAGTATTTGAACGCGAAATTTAATTTAAACAGGGGTTATTTTTAAGTTGCCTTATTTACATTTAGCGAATTAAAAACTGAAAATGTAAGCAAAATCAATTTAATAAAAAAACAAAAACTAAAAAAAAATGAACCATGTTTTACGAAATTAGATATATTTATCACAATTTTGTCTAGAGTTTCAAAATTCTTTAAATTCTGATTAAAATATTTTTTTCGACTTCATCTATTAGACCAAATTATAATATCTATCTGTTTATATACTTTATTTACTGTGTATTTTCTTTATATTCTCGTATATTCTAGTGTTTGTTTTTAAGTGCATATTTCATTTTGTAAGGTTTTCAGAATTTTTCTAAAGTTAGAAATCTTTTCGTCAAATTTTAAAATTAAAAGAAATAATGTTTCTTGTCTGAATTTGAGCAAGCTACCAAGATATACACGTTTAGCTACACGATGGCAAATAAGAAGGACGCTTTCCATCTTTATCTAATCTAATCTAATCTCTGCCTATTTCATCTGTGCAGATGGAAAAACATAAATTTACAAAGAATGAATGATTTAGACATGGTCTGGGAATCAATAATATTATGTATTGTGTACCAAAACCCAAGTTGTGTTCGTGTTTAGCACTTTTAAGAAGGCTTGGTTTCTACACCAGCAGAGTTAAAATAAGAGCAGCACTGTAACGGGAATTCAACAATGAGCTACATCTAGAGAGCGAAGCTCTGCAACACCTTTAATGTATTTTGATTTTCTTTATAATGAATTTTTATGTTTTTTCAGGTTCTAAGTGCCTATTTCGAAAACTTTTTCTTGCTTTTTCGTCTGCCTAATACCAGATGTTTAGTACATAGAAATCCGTTCTTTCGTAATGATGTAGTAAATTATGCCCTTAGGTTTCCAAAAGAGAATATACGTTTCGCATACCTTAGTCCCTTAAAGGTGATCTTGTCCTAGATAGTACTTGTAGAAAATAATAATAATAATAATAATAATAATAATACTATTTATTTCATAAGACTTGTTACAATATAAGTTTAGAATTCGTCATGACAAATGATAAACAATAATTAACATAGAATTTAACATACATACTAACATCTAAAGATCCTACCCATTTGCATAGCAAAAGTGTGCCTAATTAACATTTCTTTTACTTGAATTTTAATTGCCTTCGGTGATTCTGATAAGCAATTGTATAATTTTATCATCATAATAAACAGACTATTGGCTGTGGACGACAGTCTATGCTGAGGAATCAGTAAAAAAAAATCTTTAATCATGTCTCGATTATTGATAAATTTATTCATATGAGATTTTATATAGCATACACAATTAAGTATATAAATAAAAATAACTGTTAAGATACCCAGCTCCCTAAAGATAGCTTTGCAAGAATCATTGTGTCTTTTAAAAGTCATAGTTCTTATTGGTGTTTTTTGTGCAACTAATAATTTGCTAATTCTTTTTGCATTACCCCAACATATAATGTTATAGTTTAGCAGGTATGTACATGGGCACAATAATATATTTTGAGAACATCTCGACTTACATTATTTCTAAGATGCCAAATAACAAAACTAAAAGACATAGATGCAGAAGAATATAAAACACGTCCATCTCAACTGCTTATTCTGATCCATGAGCATTCGATACTACGCAAAATAAAAATCTTCAAAAAGTCTTCCGCAGTTTCTAACAGCCACAGATTTTTCAGTGTAACCAAAAACAGAGTTGTTTGGGACTACAGTTCTGATTGATTTGAGCATTAGATTATGTATCAGTTACAGTGTACAATACCATAGCATTCCAATTCAGTCAAAGCAGATTATTTATCCGCCTTTAACCACTCTGTAGTACTGTGCTAAATTTATTATAATAATTTCAGTTTCCAGAGGATGCTTGCATTTTCTCAAAAATTAAGCAAATTTGAAGCACGTGTAATTGCACTTCATATTCTACAGGAATAGCTGAATCCGCACTACCTACATTTCTTTAAATATACGTGTACTACATTCTTATTAGTTTTCTTTCACAGGTATTGACTCTGTTAAATAGAGAACAATTCTTACTTTTTTAGATGGCAGGCTGTTATCTATCTACTTTCGGAATTAATTGATAGCAACCAAAAGAACGAAACAAAAAAATTGAGTGCATTAGGTAATACTGTGGTCGAGAACCAACCAGTGATTTTAAAAGATGACTGCGTTTTCAACTGTTGCATATTCCTGGATGCAAGCTCTGGTTTGACGCTCTTCCCTATCCATACGAAACGGTTCTTTTCTAAAAGTATACAGTTTTCTCACTTTTCGTTTCTCATATATAATAGAGAGCCGAAAAGAGCCATTTGTTAGATAACTGTATGTTACGCTGACGTTTGAGAATACTTTCATCGTTAAGAACCTTAAGTACCCTTTCGGATAGTTAGAAAAACAAGCCAAATTTGTATTATGTGCCTTCCTAGGTAGTGCAGGTAAACTTTTTACATATTTGAGATTTTACGAAGACAGAGGATAAACTGGGTAGAGAATAGATCTGATGAAGGATGAGTCTATAGTTTAACCATTCAAATTAGCTTTGCCATATAAAGAAAAGTTATTTGAAACTATATCCAAATCGTCTTATCGTAGTTATTAGTCATCATAGTCTGTATTCTTCCTAAGATCTAATCATTCAGCAGGGTAGTCGGTAGATCTGTGATGAGACCATGTAAGCAGACATTGTCATCCCAGTTTGCATTATTTGTAGGAATCGACTTAGGCGGATATTTAATCTTGTCTGGACTTATTTCCTGTAAAATGTCTTTATTTATACCTTTCATTGTCTTAAAATCTAGTAAACTATTATTTTGATTTTTGTTTTCTTATGCAGCTTAGATCTAGTTTTGTTTATATAGGGCCCTGTAGTTTGACTTTACTGTTTGACCCAAGCAGCACACAATATTATAAAAATATTTTCAAAAAATATGCCAGTAATATTAAATGTAACACTTTTGAATATTATGCTTACATTAGTTGAAAATATTTTCTCGATATTTTCTCATAATGTTTTGTTAATATTCGGTAATAACATTATAAGAATATTATTCCATAATATTAAGATAATATTTGGAACGAACATTATACTTATATTTGGTACCAAGCAGTACACAATATTGCAGTAATATTTTCAAAAAATATTCCAGTAATATTAAATGTAACATTTTTGAATTTTTTTGCTTACATTAGCTGAAAATGTATTCTTGATATTTTCTCATAATGTTTTCTTTACATTCGGTAATAACATTATAGTAATATTTTCAAAAAATATTCCAGTAATATTAAATGTAACATTTTTGGATATTTTCCTTATATTATCTAAAAATATGTTCTTGATATATTCTCATAATCTTCTGTTAATATTCGGTAATAACATTGTACGAACATTATTTCATAATTTAAGATAATTTGGTGCCAAACAGCACACAGTATTACTACTACTTACTAAAATCAATTTTACCGTTAAGTGTGCAATGTTTATATTAAAACACCTCATGAAAATCAAAATTAATTGTAACAAAACAATTAGAAGGTTTAAAAAGGAATTATAAACCCAAACTTCCAGGTAGGACCTTTAAACAGAAAACATATGTATATTGCTGTATAACTCCAATAAAATACTTTTATTGGTAAACACAATTTATTTATTTATATGAGGCGTACACTTTTACACAAAAACTAAATTAAATTATTTCTATATTATCTTTAAAATAGAATAATATTGATTTTGTTATACTAGGCGAACTGACTTTGTTATAATAAATAAACTGGACAAAATGAACAATTATAATAAAATGAACTAACTTTGTTATAATGAACGAATGAATAGAAATGAACCTCGAAAAACCAAGTCTAAAGGTTTTTATACCCTTCGATTAACCTGATGTGACTTGTAGGAAGATTTTAGAAATAACAGTACTTTAAAAACGGGTCGTCACGGAAACCCTTACAAATCTTTGAAAGGTATATTTGGAAGCTTCCTACGTTTATAATATTTACCAATTTTAATTATTTATGCAGGTATACAACAATATAAACTCATCCGAGGGTGTGAATCAAATTTCGTTTTGATAATACATCACGAAAAAAAAAGTTAGCTGTGTTAATATTTAGAATAATAAATATTGCAAATTAGAGTTGAGTATTATATTATTTTATGTTACGTATTATATCAGACAGATTAACTTATACAAAGAATTACGAATCTGATTTAAAAAGTGTAATAGAGATTTACTTTTTAATACCCATATTCGTTTAAATGTTTTTGCTAACGCGTTGTATACATCATTGTAAAAGTACTAATAATATACTTCCAAGATATTATTGTATTATAGCGCTTTAATATTAATATAATATTACCTGAACGTTTTGTAGATAATGTTACCTTATAACTTTTACATAACATTTTCTTTATATATTATGAAAATAGTACCAGTAGCTACGAACTCAATATTAAGAGAATATTTTCTAAAGGTTATGACAATAATATAAAGAAATAATATTATTATGATGTTATCATAATATTCTTTCCGAATATTATATTATCTTACAATCTAATATTCAGGTAATATTATCTGGACATCACGAATATTCGCATGAAATTCGGAGTTGTCCTAATATTATCTGAATATTACTAGAATATTTTTATGAGATTGTGTGCTTCTTTTTGAAAGAAGAACCAAGGTTGTGAGTTCGTTTTCTATGCGAAAAGCCACGCACGCAGGTGCTGGTTATTTTGATGAATAGATTTAGTTGACTTTGATAATGTTTAAGCATTCTGATATGTTTACCCTAAACTTCATCCTTAGTCATGACCAGAAGCTGCTCACGGTGAGATGTCTAAACAGTACTTCTTTGTAACTTTTACGTTACAAGTACACATCTTAGGTATTTGGTAGCAAATTGGATTTTTAGGTTGCAAGCGGAAAATAAATCACCCAAAGTAAATCTTCAGGAGATCACACATTGATCTATGTATAAAATCAGACTGTTATAGGAAAAATATCAAAATACAACCAGAAGGAATATTTAAGTTTATCATTTGGTCTCATATATTTTCATTTACCCCGAATTTAGCTATTTTTCCACTTAAATCTGAAGTATTATTAAGTTTTTAAATTTGCATTTTGTAATACGGTTGTTAGTTATTTAGTTTATAGTTAAGCAATAAATGAAATCGTATTTTTTATATTATCTTTATGCAGTTACTAAGTACCCCCAAGATTCAGAAAGAAAATGCTAGAACACCATGGTTAGGTATACGTGTGTAACAGTAGTAAAAATCCAAAGAAATAGAATAAGAATAAAAGGTATTATCTAACAATATTTATTTTAAAAACTTTTCTCATTTTAGGTAACCTAGAAGTAAGATTACGGCAACAGAATAATTATTTTCTTGAGAAAGAAAGGTTTAAACCTTTCGAAACGTGGACTGACTTTCAAATAAATAGTAAGATTTTGGTTTTTAAATCGTTTATTTACTAAGATTACCAAAAACAACTTCAGTGAACAAAAATTCTATTTATTTTAGCAGTCATTTACATACAAAATAAACCTGGAGCTACTTACTGATGTTTTATGCGTAAAAAGTCACTTTAAATTCTGTTTTAGTAAGTATAATTTATTATTCAGATTTCCACATTATTTTTAATTATTTTACTTTCAACAGTAGCTGTTTTGCTTTTTGGAAAATCAGGGAAGCATATTTAGTTATATTGTTGCTGGCAAACATGCGTATTATTGTAATTTGCCTACTTGAATTCTGTCTTTGTTTAATTCTTACAGTAAATACAGCCTCTACGTATTTCTGTTTTCCTATCTTACTTTATGTTTTTATTAAAGCGGTAACGTGCACATTAAACGTTAATCAAAACAGTTTAGAAATTTTCACAATTTTAACTTGCCTATTCATTGTGACTGTTTTTCAATCAAGAATAATTACGTTTTATTATTTAGTAAAATTAAGAGGTACCTCATTAATTCTGTCGTCTTTGTTGTCTTTTAAAACCTAATTTTTACTGAATCGTAAACTTCAATTATAAATTAGGGATTAACTTTAAATCTTCAATAAACCATTACTTTAAGTCAGCTCTTACCCAAATTAATTCAACCGCATGAACAGAATTTCTAAAGACAAGCACGTCCCTGGAATGCACTGCAATCCGGAAGTGATTCAAAATGAATCTGCAAAATTAAACAACGGAAATTGGTTGTTTTGAATAATTCAGTTTGAACATAAAATGCAATTGAATCTGCTCCCAACACCGCAACTGCCACCGTAGTACACGTTGCAAATAGGCAGTTAACGTCGAATTTGAATGCCGCAATTCTTCGACATAAAATCAATACAAGCAACATTATTTTGCTGTGTCAGAAATCGTAAAAGTAAAAATTAGTTGGAAACTTTCTGATATGATGCAGTTACTTAGATGAATCCTGTCGAACAAAAACTAACTTCACTCACGATTTCAAGATATCGCTTAACTGGCCCGAAGCTTGAATTCCCAAGGGATTCCTCGGTTCGCTTTAATCAGTAGGTCTTGATGCGAAGACATCAGGAGGATGTAACCAAAGGACATTCAAGGGACGGTCAGCTCATTAGTCCTAAGCCTGATTTGACTATTTCCGGGTTCATTACATGGCAGTTACACAATTTGTTATTGCAAAGAGTTAAGATATTTCATTATTACATCCGAACCTATTCCCAGTGGTTAATTATTTCAATCAAATTGGACTGGAACAACTTTATTCAAAATAAATTATAAACGTATCATTGAAATACACATCTAACACAGAAATCAAAGTAATTATAAATGTAAATCATAAATATATAAATGTAAATAATAATAGAAAAGCTTAGAAGCTTAAGGCCTACATATATTCGTTTTACTCTACAGCATTCACTATACAGGTCCGTATTCAAAAATAATAGTTCACTTTGCAATATAATCTTTGGAAAGCTTTTATCAGTAACAGTAAGTATGTTATTGGTGCATCTTTAATTTATCATTAAAACATGCTAGTTCAAATTTTGTTACGGATCTAAAATGATTTAACAGCCAACTGATTAATAAAATAACTTTTTAGTTGTTATGCATTAAAATTTTCATGTTATCTGAGTGAATCTCTATAATATCAAGCAAAAAACCTATAACTGGAATATGAGATATAACATTCAATATTCTATCATAGACTGATGAACTTAGTACGGTGAAGACGGTACTTACCTTAGGGCGTTCCTACAAGGGAAAATTGAAAACACCTGCTTGCTTGACTACTACCTTCTACAAGTAATGTTTGATTTTATGCACATTGTTTAATCGTCGTGAAGTATGATTGGCTGAAAATGTGGTATGATTTCTTTACAAACACACAATTCTATTAACAATCTGAATCAAACTAAGAAAAGATTTAACAGAAACTTCACTCTAGTTGCTTAATATCATCAGGAAGGAACTGTTCTAAACAAATTAAAGGGAGAATATTTTACCAAACGGTTAAACAATTAGAAATTGAAGTCCCCAGATTAGCTGCTCTTATTAAGGTTTTTCGTGAAACAGTAAATTCTACTCTACCTAAAATTTTCATCCTTAGCTAAAAAGAACCTCCGAGTTCCTAAAGTGGCCTTTATAACGAAGGAAGAAAATACATTGGGTCGGATTCTACTCTCTTCATTAATTTTAAATATTCTCTAATTATAATAGCAACCGACTTTATCCTTTTTGTTCTTGTTAAAATTTTTAAAGAAGCTTCGATATGTAGTTAATGACGAGAGTAGAAACCGAGCCATTGGCGCTTCTTTCTAATTATTACCTAATCCTTGAAACTAATTACATTTGAGAGCGTTATTTCTAGTTTTAGGTCTTCATATATCACAGTTTGTGTTAATGCTATTCCTACAACCTAAGACCATCATTTGGATCTAGTTCATTGCAAACATATTAGTAACGATTAGTACTTACTTGAAGTTTAACATTACAATTGCTTTGATTCAAAATGACAGAATAATAAACACAAAAAACAAACCAAGGCAATAAATTCTGTACACAATGAAAAAAAAAGTTGAAATTCATGTAGTCTTTGTTTGTGTTCATTTATTATACGACTGACGTGACGCAAAGAGGAAGTGACAGAAAAGTGTTCCAGAATTCTCTTAATTAAAGTTCGATTTTTTTTTATTAGTTGTATATTAAATCTGTTAAGCTGTTATTACGTTATTATTAAAATATTTGCAAATTCTTTATATTCTATATGCTCATAATCTATTTATTATAAAATAAAGAAAAAGCGATATTTCCAATAAATGGTTTTATGAGATAAAACGTTCAGAATATAGCATGCTAAGGTTGGGAGGCTATGCGTCTTTTCGAGCAAGAAACATTTTGAGTATTCCAAGATGATGAAGGGTAAAGTAGTGGGTGTTTACTGTAATAGTAAAGTGAACCGACTTCCACTAAAGAGATTGGAGCCCTTGAAAGTAAAATAAACCACTATTTCTTTCGGTAAAAAATGCACAACCCTCATATAAAGAAAAGTATGTCCGATGGGTGATGCTATTACTTCAGAGAAGAAAAAATCGTGTCGTATATTCGTAATCGAAATTTCTTTTAAGTAAGGAAATTGGGTTTAGTATCCCTTTCATCTTTAAAGCGACGTAAATACTTACATATTTTTAGTATGATAGTATAGTTAATTAAAAAAAGCCTAAACTACACAAAAACAGAAATCTGCAACTGTAATATTTTGCCGCTACACATAAGAAATACTGAATTTCATGTGCTTGACAAAAGCAGGTTTAAAATCTCAGTGTGTGTAATGTCCCATCCAAAACAATTAAATCCTTATGTTATGTATCATCAAAGGTAATAATTATATTTGTATATTTTGCAGCATTTAGTTGGTCACTTTATTAAGCACGTGCTTACCCAAAATACTAAATAAACTTCTAAAGTTTGTCCAGCTGGTTTGTTTATTGATAAAAAATGACTCATTGGAATAAAATTTCAACACCAAGTGGACTGCTCAATATTATATTTTATTTATTTTACACAGAACACTAAATCTATCTTGATGTATCTACAATCGGTGACTTGAAAAATTACGACCATAGTTGTTTGGAGCTTTGAAACTTTCTGAAATGGTCAGGTATTGATCTGCATTACCCATTTCAACTACAACATGATTTATCATTAACATTTATTTCACGTAGGTGCTTATCTTATTTTGGTGTATGAGTTTCCATCCACCTTATTAAACCTCTGGTAAATTTATTTCCACTAATGAGTATCTCTCTTGTACCAAGATTCCAATCATTATTTTATTATTAATTGCAAAATAGCTACCGAGATTTCTAGTGTCCTCAGCAATATTTCGAGGTGTTTGATAGAAGTAAAAGGATCAGTAGATTTATCAAAAAAAAAACCTGAAAACTGCTTGTTGATCTCCAGGGTAACAATAAAGAATTAGGGTTTTGGGAATCCTAATGGCTATCCATATTACTTACTACATGAAACGGAGACTTAAATAGTTCCTTTCTCCAGTGAAAGTTCTTGACAGATAAGATTTTTTACAGATGAGACAGGATATGGGTAGTCCACTACCTTCTGTTGTTGCTAACTTGGTACTGGAAGATCTCCAGAGGAAAACTTTACTCAATGATATACAAAATAAAAATGTGAGATTATTCTCTAGATATGTAGACGATTGTATGGCAGTTATAAAAAACTTTGTAATTACAAACATTCAAGATAACTTAAATAACTACCACACTTGACTGAATTTTACAACGGAGGTTGAAGAAAACAACCAAATTAATTTTCTCGATGTGACTCTGATCAAAAAGAAAGGCCAGATTATCAAATACAGATGCACTAAATCGTCTAATTAAAAGTTTAGTGGATAGGGCAACATTATTACGAGGGTTGCTATTTATATTTCTGACCTTGGCAACACTGACTGTTTCCAGGCGTCAGCTGACATTTCCGGTGTAAACTTTACATTGTTGAACATAACCTCAACCACAACATTTTGTCATTTGAGTGCGATTAGTGTTGTTTGCAGTTAATTGAAAAGTGCATTCCCTTGTAAAAAATGTAATTGACCCGTGAACACTTTCGTGCAATTATTTTTCATAACTTTCGACGTGGATTATCAAAGAGTGCATCAATGAACTTAATACATTATATAGCGATGAAGCTCCATCCTACAGCACTGTAAAAAACTGGTATAATGAATTCAAACGTGGCCGTTTTTCACTCCAGGACGAAATACGTGAAGGCCGTCCAAAACCTGTGGTTGTGCCTGAAAACATCGATGCTGTGCGTGAACTGATTAAACAAGATCGTCATGTGACATATACCGTGAAATTGAGGCATCTTTGGGCATTAGTATGACTAGCATCAACAAGATATTACATGATCATTTGGCCGTAAAAAAAATTTGTTCCCGTTGGATCCCGCATAACCTGACCAATGCTCAAAAGAAGGCTCGCGTCGACTGGTGCATTGAAATGTTGAAAAAATTTGCGAAAGGTGCATCAAGGCTGTGTATAACATCTGCACAGGTGACGAATCATGGATCTACGCATATGACCCCGAAACAAAACAGTAATCAACTGTTGTTCGCGGAAGAAGCACATCGAAGCAAATGGTTGCCTGTTTCTTTGGCATTACCGGTCATGTGGCAACAGTGGCGTTAGAGCAACGTAAGACGGTCAACTCTGAATGGTACACAACCATTTGTTTGCCAGAAGTCATTGGAGAAATTCGGAAAACTTCAAAGAAGAGGCGAATCATTCTTCATCATGACAATGCAAGCTCTCACACCGCTGCTCAAACAATTGAATATTTAACCAGCCAAAAGGTCGAGTTGATGGGCCATCCACCATACAGCCCTGATTTGGCACCCAATGACTTTTTTTATTTCCGTACATCAAAAACAAACTGCGTGGTCAACGATTTTCAACACCAGAAGAAGCCGTTTTTTTGTTTCAAAACGCATATTTTGGAGCTGCCTCAAACATAGTGGAAAAAGTGCTTCTAAAATTGGTTCAAACGCATGGAAAAGTGTATCAATCTTAATGGAGAATATTTTGAAAAACAATAAAACTAGTTTCGATCATAAATATTTGTTTTTTCATTGTTAGGCCAGAAATATAAATAGCAACCCTCGTATCCCATCCAAAATTCTGAAATGACAACATCAATCCGGTAGTTAATGCGTTGAAGAAGAATGATTTTCATTGCCAATAAAATAAAACAAAACAACTCCAACAATCTTCAAACATATATTGCTATGCCTTATGTGCCACAAACAACTACTCCCACACCCAGAGTAATTAAGTAATTGTTATAGTTTTTAATTTTTGTAAAATTAATCCGCAATAATTAATCCAAATCGAGATGGGTGGCGACTTCTATTGAGGAATAGGGTTGTAGAGAGTAGCTGTTTTCGCGGGGCAGTTCTCTACGTAATTTAGTTACGGGATAAGTCGCTTCTGCGCGTTGAGATCGGGGTACGGTCGACGCGAAACACAGGGAGTAGATTGAGGAGCTTCAGAGAGGAAAGTCCAACGCTGGTGGCAAAAAGTTTTGTCTTTCATAAAAATTTAGTTGTTGTGGCCCATGAAGATTATCGTTTAGTGAAGTGTCCTTAGGATATATCAGCGTAGTGCTGGATTTTATAAAGGGGTTGCCGTTAGAGCTTATTCTTTGGAAGTAGGGCTTTTTCTTCCTTTCGCTGTTAAGCGGAACTTGTTCAGTGGAGTTCGTCGTCGTTTTGTCCCTCCTTGCTGTGTGGATGCGGCCAGTCTACAAAGCTTCAAGTAAATAGATACG
>VTPC01006571.1:0-18176 GCA_011009095.1 Ignelater luminosus | reverse complement strand
TTTTTTCCTCTTTTATAAATGTTATATTTACTACAGAAAATATTTTTCGCAATAAATATTTCTTTTAAGGGTATTTTTAGTATTCTGTAACTACTGAATTCATTTCTGAAAATGGAAATATCAGTAAAAGAATGATAGAATGATTTATCATTGTCCGAATGTTTTAAAGGTTTCATTGACCAAGTTGGTGATATTTTAAATTTTAATTAATTTAGTTTTTAGATTATTATTTTGCAAAACATCTAACCAAATTGGGTTAATTAAAATCCAAAAATTAATATGAGACTACTATCTATTAGTAATTTCTGTTTTGTTTTTATTATTCAGTTATCAAAGTATGAATCAGTAAACTAAATTTTCATATGTAGAATGGGGTAGGGTATAAAAATAAATACAAATGCATTGATACCAGTTTAATTAATTTAGTTAATTAATTACTGAAAGTTTTGTGTACAGGATGAAGGTGATTGACAAGCTTCTATTTTTAGTTATTTAGTTTACAATAGAATACAACTCCATAATGCAAGAATTCTAGTAGTTAAGCAAAAATTGTCTGTAATAAAGATTTCTGTGTACTAATTATGATAATCTGATTAATTGAATTTCCTGGAATGACAAGTCGCAAACGTTTGGTGGCAGATACTTATCTTCAAGTTTCTCTTTATGTATTGGCTAACAAGTGAGTTGGTTTCATACACCTTACAAAGAAGAAGTACAAAAAAACTTTTGTGTAGGTGAGTGCTTCACAATTTTGTTATGCGAACTCTACTAAACTAAAGATGTATTATATGTCAAAGCACTCCTCACTGTTTTTATTATTTTGAAATTTTCTGTTGAATAAGTTTGAACATCAATTTCAGAAACTTCTCTCTTGTACAGAGCTGAAAAGACACCTATATTTAGCAAGATTCTTTAATAGAAGTATACCTCAGAGTAATATGGATATGATAAAGTTCTAGGCGTAGGCATCTAGTAAAATTCAAAGTGGGCAGATGAAATATATAAAATAAATTCTCCTGATTTTAGATGTTTGCCTCTACTTTGCAACGTAGGGGATTGTAATAAAATTGTTTTTAAAATAATTTTAGTTTTATCGTAAACAAAATCATCATAAACAAAAATAAGTTCTGATCTTGTAACTGTTGGATGAGATTAAAAAGGTAGTAATTCTACTGGCGTAAGTAGAAACAACTCAGCAATTGTTTATTTGTTAATGCAGAACAATAACATTTAGTCGAGTAGTTCATAAACTCTAACTATGCTCCAACCTAAAATACGAGTATAATGCTACCTTTTAAATTTTATAAATTAGTATAAAACGAACAGATACACAAAATAGACAACAATGGAGTATCTGAAGCGATGATACATGACGAATACGAGTAGCAGTCGACTGCTGCTACTTCGCTTGCTGCTTGAGGACGTCGCAGGCCAGACAGAACGCACCATACGGTTACATTGGTTCTAAGATCCTCAGTTGTCCACCCTTGCTGTAGAAGTAGGGTCTAAGGGTCGATGGAAACAAACATGCAGAATAATAATTAATAACTCCATGATCAGACAGAATGACTAATGCTAGTATCATGCTTGGGCATTTAATAATTTCATATCCAATTGTAAAACTCTAATCACCTTAGAAAAACTATGTGTATTGTTTAAAGTTCTGGGTTTCCATTCTTACTTGGTAAAAGAAACAATAACCCGGTATTGATACTAAATTCTTTTCTTCAAGATAGAACATGCATGTTTGCTAGTGCAATGCCACTTTCAAAATCACTCTACTCATTAAGTTTCCTATCTACCACAGAATTTACATCAAAATCGCTCAGATTAGATGGTCTTTCTAGAATTTCAAAACTTATGTCGTTTTTGTCCTGTTATCAACACCATAAACTCTTATACGTAATATTTTAGTTAAGTGTCTCGTTATGCTCTAAAGACGTTTGCAAAAAGGATTTTTTCTTGTATTTAAAAGTACAAAAAATTCCTTCAACTTATTTCTAATCTTACTTTTAAACCAAGGTGTACTTAGTCAGCTTTGTCCTAACTTCTGTTCCTAAATAATTTCGTTAATCATCATCTGAAATAAAATGAAAAAATGATTTACCCACTTTTCTAGAATAGTATCTTTTGGCATTTACTCTGATAATTGTTGTTGGAATCCTTTAAAGCAATTGTGCTAGTATGTTCAAATTACAAATATTGGAGTCTAATTCATGGACGACACTTTTAATATGACTGACACCTATTATTCCGGTTCCTAAACCATCTTAGTACATAACATAATACTAATATTAAAAATCGAAAAGGAGATGCAGATGATCTGTATTTCTCTTGGACTCATTGATCATTTACCAACCTAGTACAACACAACGGTAGTCTTCGTGGTTTAGTGTACCAACTCCCATTACCAACTTATTTAAAAGTTACTTTTAGATTCACTTGTACATACATACTTAGATCGGCTTTGAATTAAAACACGTTTGAATCAGTCCTCTTAGCAATGGTCACCAATATGAGGATTATTAACATAATTATTGCTTGTCACCTAAATTCTGCAATCGAGAGGTTTTTTAAATAGTCATGCCACCTATTGTCATTATTTTTTGTCATAACTGCACAAGATGACTGGTTTTTTAGAAAGGGTTTCCGAAACGATTTTAAAACCAGCCAAGTCTTTTAGCTTCTACTTTGGCTTAGAAGTACAGAATATTGACTTCTGTTATCGTCATCTGAAATTCAATAATCGTAACGACTCACGTATCTTCCTTCTATTATGGTCGGTTAACCCTGCCACATTATAAATAGTATAAATTTTCATTGCCTCTATCCTCATTACAAATTATTTCTTCTAGGGTTCACCATTCAATGTTTGAGAATGACAATGCGTTTATATGTTAGTGATAATCCTTAAACATAAATTCAGTGCTGACAATCCTGTCAAAGCTTTGTGTGTCAGTTTACACTTTTAACTTGTAATGAGAAACTGGCATTGGAGATTCTTCGACAAGTATTTTCACACATTAGAAAAATTAAGGTTCAAAAGCAGTCACTCTTGATACATATGCGGCCACGACAGAAATCGATAAAACGCTAAAAATAACAAGCATCAGTGCTCAAAATTGAAAGAAACTAGATCTCTGCAAAAACAGCAGCTTTCAAAGAGGAAAAGTCACTAAGATCATTACACCAAAGAGGTGACTTAAAATGAAAATAGAATAGTAGATATGGTAAGCCTGTACAGTAGGCCTGCTCTGGATTTGGTTATATGCTCAGAATCAGCGGGCTACTACTTCCCCGTGTGTATTAGGTTGAGAAAACGACACAAACAAAATTTCAGCAAAAAATTTACATTTACAACCGAGCGGACGGGAACAAACGGCTCAAAACAAGAAAACAAACGAAAAACAGAATTACCTTTATATTTCTCCAGTTTCTGCATTTGTTTACATATTTTTCGATTTAAATATAAGCTTTCTTTACTAATTTGATGCTGCTGAACACGAATCTGAATTTAGTTTTTCAAAAAAAGCATGTCGCTAGCATCCTAGCTTACTAGATACATGAAAACAAGCATTCAGTGCACCTATCGGTAGGTGCGCAATCAAGCGCGTTTTTCTGCCTTTGCATATATATGTTACTATGGGCACCTACCATAAACAAAAACCGCATTCATAAGCAAGAAAAAGACAACAACAATTTTCAAATCAGTTGTTCGCTTTCTGCGTAGTGCGAGTTCGAAACCACACTGTATTTCTTCACGCTCTTTGACATTGCGCGCCTCTAGCGAGTAAAGGTAGAATTTTCTTGAAAAACTAAATTCAGATTCGTGGTCAGTAGCATCAAATTAGTAAAGAAAGCTTATATTTAGATCGAAAAATGTATAAACAAATGCAGAAACTGGAGAAATATAAAGGTAAGTCTGTTTTTCGTTTGTTTTCTCATTTTGAGCCGTTTGTTCCCGTCCGCTCGGCTGTAAATGTAAATTTTTTGCTGATATTTTGTTTGTGTCGTTTTCTCAACCTAATACACGCGGGGAAGTGGTAGCCCGCTGATTCTGAGCATATAGCCAAATCCAGCGCAGGCCTACTGTACAGTGTATCCACATTTCGATGCTCACTATTGCGCTTTCGGGGATTGTAAGAGATACGAAGTCGGTTAAATTAGAAAAGATTTTGCTATTTTGGAGATCAGTTTACTTATGCTTTTGTTTTTTCAAAAAAGTTCACGGCTTACTAGATATTTACTAAAAACGAAATTATCTTATTTTTTTTTAATAAAAAGCATTTCCCACTTAGTGTGCCATAGCCTTAAACATATGAAAATCACTAATTTTTGGTCAGATAAATTACATTTGTTGTGTAACAATTGCTAAAACCAAACAAAAGACGCTTTTAAGATACTTTACTGAGCATTCAGAGACAGCATCAAATAAGCAGCTAATGCCCCATAAAAGCGTATTTATTTTGTTTTAGCAATTTTTGCATAATAAATGAATTTATTTGATAAAACTCCACGACTTTGCGTGTTAGATATCATGGCACACTATGATGAAAAATGATTTTCATAAATCGGTAGAACAAAAGCATTTAAAGCGTGCAGTTCAGTAATATGGAAATCAAGTAGGCGTTCCATTAGAAAAAATTTGGATTTACGTTTCACCGCCGAAGTAAAACAAAAGACAATTGCGAAAATAATGCTTTTCTGTTTCAAAGTAAATTCTCTAAAACCCTCTTTGCTGCTCTTTTCTATCTTTGCTTGTTCCTGAGATATTTCACTTAAAAAAAATAATAATTTCGTTTTTAGAAAATATCTAGTAAGCGGTGAACTTTTTTAAAAAAACAAACGCATAAGTAAACTGATCTCCAAAATAGCCAAATCTTTTCTAATTTAACCGACTTCGTATCTCTTATAATTTCCGAGATTCCAATAGTGAGCATCGAAATGTGGACACACTGTACAGAACTTGCCTAATTGTCAAGAATGCATCATTATAAATATTTAACTAATCGTAGTAAAAGAAACCTTTTTTAATGTAATGGTCAGATCAGTCTAAATTCTTTAATCATTTTTATCTTTATTCTAAATCCGGATAACTTAAACTCGCTTCAACAAATAATTTGTTGTTATGCCCTAGCGACGATTTTACCAAGATATCATAATTTCAATTTTAGTCCATGGTATTCATAGATACCATACGTAACGCTTAGTAAGTTTTAATGCCAAAGTCAGTCATGCGTTTTTTTTATTGGGAATCGCCTTTTTACTTTGTTAGCAAATGAGATATTTACACCAAGTGACAGTGTACGGCGAGATCCAAGAACGGCAGCTAGTCCGACAATTCCAAGAGTGTCCCACTTTAGGATATTATAATTTTTCCTTCCTTAGAGAGAAATACTTTCTCGTCTAGGAGTAAATTGAGTCGTAAAAGCCGTTGTTTTACGATGCTGGAATAAAAGATCTTTGATTCCATAGCTGACGTAAATTTTGATTGCTGCGTATTAATTTTTGGAACAAATTGAATCTGTACGAGACAAGGTAAGATACACTATAAAATGATGAACGCAAAACCTAAATTAGAGAAACCTTAAATTCTCCTTAACAATCTAATACAAATTTCATTTTCACCTGTTTCCGTCGATTTCTCTAACTTAAGCAACGGAAATAAAATAAATTACTGCAATCTTTAGCCATATCGTTTTGTAGAGGTCGAATAAAAAACAAAATACGCGGGAGTTTTCTCTCATTTACAGACGGATAACAGATAAAATCAGTTCGTACTAACACGTAAGCGAATTTCTGGAACGAAACCGCTAACGCATTCGTCTTGTTCGACTAAAGCTTTCTTGATCGGACGATTTCTAGTGCCCTTTAGTATTACAGTTGGTTATCTGTCACGGTTTACTACCAAAAAGAAACTTTTAGATACATTATGATAATATCTTCTGTTCCCATCGATTTCGAAAATGTAATTAAATATCCAACAGCTCTCTAATAAAAATGAGTGCAGCAATATTTGATTAAAATTATTTTTACAGTCAATTTAAATTCTCGAATTCCATTTAATTTCAAATAATGCCTTGGAGGCTAATAATTTTCGATGTAGAAGTATTCCATTAAACGAATAACACAAATCCAATTTCTTTTTGTGATGGAAATTTCTTCATCGTTCTAAACTGACGTTTTCTATTTGAATGTAGGTATACATCAAATATGAGTTTTTAATAAATTTATTTTTTATTAAAAATAAAAATTAAATATTTCGTGGAAGTTGTGCGTCGACATTTCTCGAAGAACTATTAAAGAGGAACGTCAAAGTTTGCAAAGAAACATTGAAAGTTTAAAAGAGACACTGATGAATTTCCAATTATGGAACAAAATGACCAAAAACAAGTTTCCTCCGAGTTTCCGATATTTTAAAGAAAGAGGGAGCGAGAAGGGTCATAAACTTCATCTTTAGCGACGCTAACTTTGGAGACCCACTCAGAGAATAAGTGCCATAAAAAGTCCTCGACTTTAAAAGTGCTTTTCAATAAATTATTTAAACATGAAAATGTTATAAATTACCTAGAATCCATTGCGGTCGGATACTGCACCCCTAGAACGGTTCACGTTTCGCCCATTAAAGATTAAGTTGCTTCGTTAAAATGGATCAAAAGATCATTAATTTTTATATTCTCTTCAATATCCCTTTCGTTCGCTTTTCAATTTCAACTCATTTGTACTTAGATTGTAGATCAAGTGACGTAGGTATTTGAGTCAAGTTTCTAATGTAAGTACACAAAAAGTACAAAGCAAAAGTTCTACGAAAAATCCATTTCCAGACTTTCCCGTGGGAAATTTGAATATTCTTCTATAGCCTACGTGAAGGTTACCTGATGCATCGCCAGTTCGAGCAAAAATGATGGAAATACTGTATACAAGGGGATGAAATTGTCACTATATTTTACACATTAGAATAGCAATATCAAAACTGTCTACTCCGTATTTTCCTCGCAGCAACTCAAATAATCGACTGGGTTTTCCCTAGTGGGACATGTATCGGAAAGCTATTTTTCAACGAAAGTGAAAGATATCATTTCTGGTATTATTTTCCAACTTGTAACTCCTGGTTTTCTTTAACTGTTACAACAAGTTGGGGATTTTGTGACTAAATGAATTTGTACAATTAACGCTATATGGTATAAGAATGAAAGAAATTGTTTTTAGATTTACTTTTCATTCGGTGCGCGTGTTTTATGCAAATTATACACGGCATTTTTACGCTTGAATCAAAAGACATATCTGTTTAAACTTTAATAAGCCTGCACTTTTATCTCAACTCTTATTTATATTTCAACGAATTATTCTTACTTTGAAATCATATCAAGACTGACTATAAACGTCTTTTAGAATGAAACCAAATTTAAAATGCAAATCCGTGCTGAGTAACATGACATTTGATGGACGTGCTACACCTTATCAATCATATTCATATCAGAGATATCATTTTAAAATTTATTTCCACTTCTGAGAAACATATCGTTTTATCTTATACGCGATTAAATTGTAAAACTTTAAATTCTGTCAAGAGATGACACATTCAATTTTTATATAAAAAGCAACTTTTGCAACAAAACCGTAATTTACTTGAAACGAGAATCTGTTTTCTACATTTAATAATTATTACAATTAAATAGCAATTTTGCGCGTTAAAGTTCGTGATTGCAGTTGACACTGAAAACGCGAAGCACAAAACTTTGCGGCGGTTAATATCAGCTTGTTACCCTTTGTTAGTTAAACTTCTAACCAACACAAGGGCTTCAACTTTTTTGTTACACATAATATTCTTTATAAATTCAAATACAATGAATTACTTATAGTATAATATACAATAATAAGCACAAGAGAGAATTCATAAACATTTCCTTTGTGTAAGGACAATCTTGCCTTACGAGAGATGGAATATTTGAAGTGCGTTACGCGACCGCATACCCCGCAGCCATTTGCCGCGGTATGGAGTCAGACCACAGAGCGTATGTCCTACGACCCATATTGCGTCCCTTTATAATGTCTCCCTTTGTGTCCACCTTGCCCCGGATTCCATTAACCCCTATCTGCATGTTGATAAAACGGAACGATGATCAGTAATTATAGTGGGGAGGACGTTTAATTACATTACAAGCATAAATTTACTAATTTATAAATAGAATACGGCCTGCAGATTACATCTTAAGATTTATGTAATAACCATAATCAAATTCCTCGTTGTTAAACTATTTTGCAAGGAATTAATTATAAGCATTTAATTTGAACACGATTTAAAGCAAAACTTTCTACAAAACACGTAAAATGTCCAATGGATGATTTTTCATTTAAATAACTTTATACTTAAGATATCCAGTAAGTACATATGTAATAACATCAACAACTTTCAGGGACATGCTATTATATAGAGCTCCTACAAATTGTTTTTAACTTTCCTTCCTTCCAACTTTAAAGAAAATGAAAGACAAAATTATCTAATGTGACGTTTTTTTTTTACAAAGCGACAAAGTGGTATAAGCAAACGAGAAACGGGCCATAATTTAAAGAAAGTAAGTATAAGTTATTGGAAATAATTATAAATAATAAGAATGATGTTACGTCATTTGATTTTGTTTTGCCGTTATTTCGATAAGCGACAGCAATGGGCATTTTATGGGGCAAAAAGTTTTATTATAAAGGTGTATACTATTATATTGCAAATGTACTTTATTTTGCTTACAGTGGTGAGACGTCCACTACCACATGATATCCTGTACCTTCAATCTCATTTAATTCGCCATTATGAACTAAGAAGTTTAATATCGAACTATTCAGGTCTAATACCATATACAGTTTGGAAAAGTATTTTGTTTCACCATTTCTAAGCAATACTTCAGACAGTCCTAAGATAAATCTTGTCTACGGTAACTGATCTAAGTTAGTTCTTGATCAAAATAATTCGATATAAACCATATTATCTTGTTTCCTGTAAGTCCACAACATTTGGTAAAATAGAAATAAAGAAAGACATTTGAAACTGTTAACAGCTAGTGTGTTTGGAAAAAAACATTTAAAATAAAATTATGGGGAAAGTTACAAACCCAAAAAATTATTCTTTTTGTTAAGTACGTTATTAGAAATATCATGGCCTACTTCGGGTGTTCTTTGCGAACATACTAAGCGTTTTGACGAAGAACTATGTTGCTCCGAATTTCTTCATCAAACTGTAACATCTTAAAGTAGTTGAATGGATCAGCATTTTCAGACAATCCAGTGTTCTTGCTGAATAGAATTTCCCAACTTTAAATGAAATCATCAAATTACGCAAATAATTTACTTATAGAAGTGAGTTTTCATTTCCATTACGTCTGTGTGTGTTTTTCCATGGGTTTTTCTTAAATCATTACATATGTCATTCTACGTCATATTTGCCTTTTTTTTATTATGTAACCCTATTAAAGTTTTACAGATTTGAAAAGTGAAAAAATCCCTATCAGAATATGCAAAAAGATATACGAGGTGGCCCAACAAAAACGAAACAGACTGAATAACGCCCACGAAAATAATATTTCTAAAAAACACAAAACACGTTGATTTTTATTTGGAGGGGGACATTTTTTGACGTACAATTCAAACCCTAAATTTTAAGCCCCCAGGGGAAGGGGTGTCAACTCCTCAAACATTTCTAATTAAAAGGGGCTTCAAGTAGCACATCATTAGAAAGGCTTTCCAATTCTCTATATTGTCTATTTGGATTTTTAAATTCGGTCGATTTATTTGGAAAATACAGGGTGTAGAATCTAAAACAGAATACTTCGTGATCTTAGGTTTTTATATTTGACATTTGTTCTCATTTAATCTTGTATCCACTCTAGACATCATTACGGATGCTTTATGCTTTATGTTTCTTGAATGGACCAACTGTCTTAAATGGGCTTTTAACTAACACATGATTCCTGGATACCGCTACGCATAGTCAAACAGCGGCTGGTAATTTCTCTGCGATTCGCCCAATATGAGTAACATACCAGTTTTTCCAAAATCAGAGTACCTAATGTACGAATTTTCAAACTCTTAAAACTTATCAAGTTATGTTTATTTCCATGTGTATAACTGTTTACGTCACAAGATTAAATGGGCACCTTGTATATATGTATATTTTATTGGGGGGTGCAATATCAAAAATTAAAAACTACAATCTCGGGCGGTTTTTGTAAAACGGGCGGTATAGACAGCCTAACTTCTTCCGATTGTTTACAAAACATCAGTGCATAAATAAGTAAGTAAATTAATAATCAGAGTCAACTTTACTCGTATCTCTGCAAGATCTCACATTATTATCAATAATGTTAACACCTACTGCTATTTTCTACTTATAATGATAGGTAAAAGAAGATTCAACCACAAAATCGCTCTTTTAATTTATCAAATTTCGACAGTAAGTTATCTGGAATTTAAGAGTTAAGTCACCCTTACAATAATTTTTATACAGTTCAACCTATACTAAGATTTAAAAATGAATTGAAAAAAGTGTCCAATAAGATCCTTTCGAGTTTAAGTAGTTTGCTGGCTTGTTATTTATTTTCACTTACCTAGACACAATTGCGTTTCAAGGATATGGCTTTTAATGCTCGTTCGAAAATACAGTTGACAGCTGTATCTGATTTAATAAAAATTGTTTAGAAGGCTAACTTTATCATTATACGTTTCAGTGGTTGTAATTTGTTGCTTGTACCCTTCTATGTGCCTAAAAGTTGTATGAATGAATAACTGCAATTGAAATACAAGTGCTGACCTTGTTACTACAGAAATTTATTTTAAAACTCAACTGCACTGGTATTAAACTCCACTTTGAATTCAAAAAGAACTACTTCTAATATTAATTATTTCAAAACTCTTCAACATTCTGAAGTAAGTTGCAATCAAACGTACCTTTCTTTTTCCTAAGGAAGCCAAAAGCAGAATGCGATTGTATTTAAAATTTGCCCATCACTAAGGCTTTCTAATTTAAATTGTCTGATTTATTGCAAAACTTATTACAAAATGTTATGAAGGATGACACTAGCTACATATTTGTGTCCTGTGCAGATTAATTTTCACGGTTTATTTATAGCTCGTCTTAAGATTTCCTTTTTCGCAGTGTTTCTTAACGTTAACCCAACTCCATCCTGTCCTAAATTGTTAGAAATGTTTATGAAAAATTATTTAAATTAAAAGTATTCAGCAAATTCAGCCTATATAAATTGTTGTTATTACAGGAAATTTATTTATCTGATGATGTGCATCACCCGAAACCTGTAACAGAATCTACTCAAATGATATGTATACGAGGGTTGCTATTTATATTTCTGGCCTAACAATGAAAAAACAAGTATTTATGATCGAAACTAGTTTTATTGTTTTTCAAAATATTCTCCATTAAGATTGATACACTTTTCCATGCGTTTGAACCAATTTTCGAAGCACTTTTTCCACTCTGTTTGAGGCAGCTCCAAAATATGCGTTTTGAAACAAAAAACGGCTTCTTTTGGTGTTGAAAATCGTTGACCACGCAGTTTGTTTTTGATGTACGGGAATAAAAAGAAGTCATTGGGTGCCAGATCAGGGCTGTATGGTGGATGGCCCATCAACTCGACCTTTTGGCTGGTTAAATATTCAATTGTTTGAGCAGCGGTGTGAGAGCTTGCATTGTCATGATGAAGAATGATTCGCCTCTTCTTTGAAGTTTTCCGAATTTCTCCAATGACTTCTGGCAAACAAATGGTTCTGTACCATTCAGAGTTGACCGTCTTACGTTGCTCTAACGCCACTGTTGCCACATGACCGGTAATGCCAAAGAAACAGGCAACCATTTGCTTCGATGTGCTTCTTCCGCGAACAACTTTTGTTGGATTTGGCTCGTCTTGAAAGACCCACACAGTTGATTGCTGTTTTGTTTCGGGGTCATATGCGTAGATCCATGATTCGTCACCTGTGCAGATGTTATACACAGCCTTTGATGCATCTTTTGCAAATTTTTTCAACATTTCAATGCACCAGTCGACGCGAGTCTTCTTTTTAGCATTGGTCAGGTTATGCGGGATCCAACGGGAACAAATTTTTTTTACGGCCAAATGATCATGTAATACCTTGTTGATGCTAGTCATACTAATGCCCAAAGATGCCTCAATCTCACGGTATGTCACATGACGATCTTGTTTAATCAGTTCACGCACAGCATCGATGTTTTCAGGCACAACGACAGATTTTGGACGGCCTTCACGGATTTCGTCCTGGAGTGAACATCGGCAACGTTTGAATTCATTATACCAGTTTTTTACAATGCTGTAGGATAGAGCTTCATCGCTATATAATGTATTAAGTTCAATGATGCACACTTGTCGTGATAATCCACGTCGAAAGTTATGCAAAATAATTGCACGAAAGTGTTCACGGGTCAATTTCATTTTTTACCTTCAATTAACTGCAAACAACACTAATCGCACTCAAATGACAAAATGTTGTGGTTGAGGTTATGTTCAACAATGTAAAGTTTACACCGGAAATGTCAGCTGACGCCTGGAAACAGTCAATGTTGCCAAGGCCAGAAATATAAATAGCAACCCTCGTAATAAACTAATAGGGAAGATTTAGAGTGTTTCATTCTTCTACTAAGTTCTACCGATCATAAAAAGTATTCAGGAACGTTCGTCGCTTAATTCAGTAAAGATGCTAGGTATCAACAATTTTCCAAATTACTCTGCTGTTGCAGCTGTCAGGTTAATGCGCGCACATTACACTTAACTTGCACTTTTTAGTTTAAGGTTGGACTAAATTTATGGTTAGAAAACTGCCCCCATCGCTACCTTTGATGGCGCTGACAAACTCAGCCTACACTTTAGACGCTGAGTAAAAATCTCTTTCCTATTTAATTGTAGATCAGCTGGTCCATGCAGGAAATCGACCTATGTAGCTACATTCTCAGTCGTTGAGTATAACTGGATGCCTCCATAGGCTTCTTAAAATCTACTCCTATTAACACAAACTAACCATTCTTTTATACTGCAAGATGTCCAAAAACTGCATAACGTTATTAATGTTGTAAATGCTATCTCTATCTCATTATTTCTAAGAAATCCTGTATATGCCAGAATAAAAAAGCTTCTACTGATACATTTTGGAAATGATAAAAATGGGGATTGCCAATTATAACAACCTAATAATTGAAATAATAAATTAGGATTATCCGAAAACAACTATGAAATACTCAATAGGGGCATGTAGAAAGTAACAAGGAATAAAACAGCATCATGTTGAAAACCCCAGACTTTTGGAAAGAAACTAGAAATTTATGCTACAATACTGTCGGGGATCTGGGGCGTTTAGGGTCCGTAGCAGAATAATGATTAATAGGTTGGGGTCAAAAATAGCAAAATATTTATCATAATGAGTTATGCGAGAAGTAACAAAAATAACAAAATATATAAACGAAATATAACTTACTACTAAAAAAGCTGGTCTTTAGCTAATTGTGTCAACTGATTAACTTGAACTAACTCAACTAACTGCATATAGACTTTTCTTATGAACAAATAAATATCTACGAGGGTGGTCTGAAAAGTTTCCGACCTAACAAAGATACAAGACATTTTTTCTGAAATTTTTTTTTTATTTTTCAACATAGTCTCCTTATAACTCTACACACTTCTCCCAGCGATGCTCCCATCTCTGTAACCCGTCCAAATAGTACTCGGCATTTTTCTCTGCAAAATAATTGTTCACGAAGGTGATTACCTCTTCATTTGACGAAAATCTTTGTCCTCCAAGCGCAATTTTTAGATGAGGGAACAAAAAGAAGTCGCTTGGGGCTAGATCTGGTGAGTAAGGCGGATGGTCAAGCAGTTCAAACCGTAACTCGTGGATTTTCGCCATGGCAACCGCTGAGGTGTGAGACGGTGCGTTGTCTTGGTGAAACAGGATTTTCTTTTTCTGCAAATGTGGCCGTTTTTTCGCAAGTTCTGCCTTCAGCTTGTCAAGTAATGATGCATAGTATGCTCCTGTAATGGTTTTTCCTTTTTGAAGATAATCGATTAAAATAACTCGATGACTATCCCAAAAAACAGTCGCCATCACTTTCCCAGCCGAAAAAACAGTTTTTGCTTTTTTTGGAGCCGGTTCCCCCTTTGCAGTCCACTGTTTGGACTGTATTTTTGTTTCGGGCGTATAATGGTGTATTCAAGTTTTATCTACAATAATTAATCGGCGCCAAAACTCGGATTTATTTTGCCTAAACTGCGCCAAAAGAGCGTTGGAAATATTCATTCGAACACGTTTTTGGTCTAACGTGAGCAAACGCGGCACCCAACGCGCGGACAGCTTTCTCATGCCTAAATGTTGATTTAATATGTGACAAACACGTTCTTTTGACATGTTCATAACCTCTGCTATCTCTCTCACTTTAATTCGGCGGTCGTCTAGCACCATTTGGTGAACTTTGGCGATGTTTTCGTCGGTAGTTGCAGTTTTTGGACGTCCCGAACGTTCATCGTCTCCCAAGCTCTTACGGCCACGTTTAAATTCAGCAGCCCAAAATTTCACTGTGGTAAATGATGGTGCAGAGTCCCCATACACAGAATCCAACTCATCTTTTATTTGCGAAGGCGTATTGCCTTTCAAAAACAAATATTTAATGACAGCTCGATACTCGATTTTGTCCATTTTCACAAAAAAACTCGCATCAACTCACTCAAACGACTGTTACATAAAAACTGCGCGTCCAAAATGGCTGAAACTTTGGTGAGTAACTGTCAACAGATGAACAACGAAATTCAGTAGCTTTTATTTACGAGTGCTGCCATCTTCACGTTGAGGTCGGAAACTTTTCAGACCACCCTCGTATTTTTCTTCAATAAATGATCCAAATTTTGTAAGTGTTAATCGTAGTTAAATCACAAACTTAACAATGAAAACTAGTTGAACATCTAACCACAAGATAACAAGTGTAACGTAACGTAATAAATCTAATATGCATGACAAATGATCCAAATGATCAATAATCAATAGTTTAAAAAAACTTTTGCAATGATTTTTAATCACTTCCGTGAGTTTTGCACATCACAATATCCATTACTGATAGCCATTTTTGGACGGTGTGTTTTAAAGGTTCGCGAAGTTTGATTTATTTGGAAAAGAAGCATTCGCGAAAAAAGTACAGGAGAACATTTTGTGATGAACTAAGTGTAGATCTCGAAACATTAAAGAAATTGTATTTCTAGTGGCCTTTAGGAATTAAATGAACCACGCAAAAATTTAAGTAAATATGAGAAATAATATCCATAAAATGCAAAAGTGTCTTTCATCGTTGATTCATTTTCTATGACTTCCCTGAATAGTATTTTTCTTATTTGTGTTTTTAAGTATTAAAAACAGTAAAGTTAGAGCTCAAAGAGATTTTATTCCGCCTTTTAAAGCTCTACAATTTGTGTGCTTTTGCTGCAAGATAGTTAGAAAAGCAAATATTTTTAATACTTTGATACCGTTGTAAAATTCGCATGTATTCAAATCAACCTTGTATTCGGCATTTTAGTATACGTATTTGTAAGGTTTTCAATTAATTACTAAATTATATTATTATATAATTTTAAAAACAACTTAATAAACACATTTTTACTTTTCTCGTAATGTCTAAATGAAAAGTAAGAGTATTTTAATTAAATGCATTATTAATAAGAATTATTTTTAAATTACGTATATACCAATTATAGAACGAACAACTTTGCGCTTGGTGAGATACAAGTTATAATTAATATCGGTATGGCTGACATTGTTAGTAATATTATCACAGGATGTCACGCTTCAGCTAAAACGTGGCCAGCTGATATCATAACCACAAACGTAACTTCAACAGATGCGCTCTGTCCAACTGTTGTGTCTGGGAACTGGGTATTTTATTAAAAGAAGATAACAGTTGACCATTTTAACATTCCAGTTTGTCTAATGAAATCTACCAATTTGATTAGGGCTTTAAAATTCTATCAAATTTAATTAGGGTATATCGAAGCTTTTATACCGTACACTTTATACTTAAATTTGCATAATTACGTATTAAATGAGTCCTACTTTGTCTGTGGAAAAGATAAACGCGTGCCGTATCTGGAGAACCAACGTAAGGTTCTTGAGTTTTCACATTAAACAGCCAACTTCAGACTGTAAGCTTAACTCCAATTAATCTAAATGGCAGAATTCACATCTCAGCAAACTGCCGCTAACATATTCTGTGTGATGATTCCAAGTTAAGTAGGCACTTACTTTAAAATTATTACCGGTTAATTTTCATAATATGTTTCCCTGCGCGGGTTTTGGCTAATTTAATTGCCGATATTCAAAGTGGGTAGGCAAACTGTAAAAGCTACCTAGCTATCTAATGATAAAGTTAACCTAAAAGCTGTTTTTATGAAAATTGGTATTCTCATATCTTTCACAATTTTCATTTATTGGGAAATTTTAATAACCTACTTTAAGATTTTTTTTTCACAAGAGTCAATTTCATAATAATAATAATAATAATAAGTTATGTTGTGCCAAAACAAAACGTGCAAAGTTTGCATTGTTGTAGCAGCTTAAAATTTTCAACGTGAAATTACATAGCGTTTTAATATTATGCAAATTAATTAGATCTAAATTCTATTACATCACTATCGGTTATTGCCATTATTAACCTGGTTAGATAATTGGATCAATAATATTACCTGTACTTACCTCTTAACATAAATCAATTAAAATCTTTGATAGGCCTTTAATGCAAGTGAGTAAACTGTATGGTTGTGATATCAAAATACATTTTATTACTTTTCTTTTTCCCTTTTGTATTGCATATAGAAGAATTCCTTTGATGGTTGAACATTATCTGAAGTTTTTTTGCTAATATAGGGTTAGACTGAACAGTGTAAACTTTTTTTTAGTTTTCAAAAGCTTTTCTGCGATATTACTAATTTTAGATATTATTAAGTTGTGTTTTAGTAGGTGCCGTTGTAACTTATACGTCACATTATTTATAAATTGCACTTCTCTGTGTTTGTTTTTTAGTTTGGGCATAAACTGCTACGGTCATATGACCCCTTGAATTCAACCTCAAGCCTCAAAAAGTTTCCTTGTGGCTTCACTCTCTTTCATGTTTAATATACTTTAGTGCCTCTTCATAATCGAAAGGTTATTTTCCTGCTAAGTGTTTCACAAGACGTTTCGTTCACTAGTTAATATTCTCCCTCTATTATTTTACTCTAATTTTGATTTTATTTTATAATAATAATAATAATAAATAAATCAACCCTGCTGTGGTGCAAATCACCCCTACTATTCACTGTTCCTAAAACTGCTGTTTCCGATGTCCCTAATGTTTTTACGTTAATGTTCTCTGTTAAGCTATGCTTTTGAACACATTTTGGAAACGCCTTCTATTTTTCTTGACTGTGGGTTTTAAATACTTTTACCTGTCGGTAATTGGCTACTCCTTTGGTCACACTACTCTGCTGTACTCCAAACTACAGACTAAGATCCACTTTTACAATCGTTGAATAATCTTATCGAAGGTATTATTGCTATAGATACAATTGTGAAAATGACCATCAGCAGTTGTATCCATGACAATAATACCTTAGATAAAGTTATCCAACAACTGGACCAAACTGGGATTTAATCTACAATTACTGACACTACAATTTTTTATAAATAATCTTTAACAATAATACGTATAGCTATAGGGACTCTGCTCTCTTGTTTTAGTATCAAAATAGTAATTATTGCATGTCCTTTTCTTAAACTGCAACTCAGATTTAACTCCGCGAAGAAAAAGACATCTAAGGAACAATTTTTCGGATGTTAATTCTGAATACCATAAAGGTCAAGCAGCTTAACCTGGTTTGCAAGTCGTCATAATTAATGAAATCAAAAACTATATCCTTAACAAGTTCATCTAGATTGTAACTAATAATAAAACTTGGATTAATCTAGAGTAGTGCAAGTTTGCAAAAAAGGTGCATTCTGTAAGGTAGACCCAAATACTGTATGTAATGAACTCAAACTTTAAAATATAATTATGTAAAGTGGCTCAATACAAAAGAAATGAGAAATAGCAACAAACTTTTTTTTTCATGATAAAGGCAAACAATTTTTCTGCGTGGCTTTCTGTAAGG
>VTPC01006560.1:0-10730 GCA_011009095.1 Ignelater luminosus | reverse complement strand
CCGCTGCTTTTCTATTCTTAATATTTTTTATAACTTCTCTGAACTCTGGTTGATTGGGAGCCTCGCAATCATTTATTTCTTCTTGTTCTTCGTTAATCTCCGTCGGTTCCTCGGCAGCCCCCCTTCGTCTTGTATTGTTCTCTAAAGTGTTTCTTCCAGCTTTCTTCCTCAATAATTACCGTTGCTCCTCTATTTCTTTGCCTTTGTTTCAATTAACTGTACAGAGGCCGAGTTTCCTTTTTCTATCTCTTCCATAACTTTTTCTAAGTAGATCTTCTTTCTTGTTTTGCAAACTTTAGGAGCTTCTCTTCTTTTTTCTTTATAACTTTCCGTATCTTCTTCCATTCCAGATACTAACTACTATATTCTCTTTTTATTTTCTAAATGTATTGTATTTTACAACTACTAGCCCACCAATCATTTCTGTACTTGTTCTAAATCCTATTTATCTTTCTGCCGCCTTAATTACTCTGCTTTTTATTTTCAATCACCTTTCTTCTATGTCAGCATTCTCCTCTATAGTAGTTCATTTTCTATTTCTTTCTTATAATCTTCTTTTGTCTCTTAATCAGTTAATCTTTCTGTGATCCATTTTCTATTATCTTTTTTATTTACTTTAGCCATTGCTTTTATTTTACATTTGGCAATTATTAAGAAGTGGTCTGTGTCTATATTTGCCCCTCTACAGGACCGTACATAATTTATCGATCGTCTGTGTTCCTTTTTCACTAATACATGATCGATTTGATTTCCTATATTTCTCCCAGGTATTATCCATGTTACCTTGTATATGTATTTGTTTGTATCTTGTGCTCCTTATTTCCATGTCCAATGCCGCTGCTAAGTTGCATAGTCTCTCTGTTGTCATTAAATTTCTCATGTATAGTATGTATCCCTGCAATATCTGTGTAACATTCCTCTTTACCTATTTTTGCGTTAAAATCTCCAAGGATAATGAACATATCTTCTTTTGGCACCTTTTCACCTACTTCCTCTAGTTCGTTATAAAACTGCAATTTCACTGCTTCTGTGCTATTCTAGGTTGGTGCATAAATGTTTATAATTGATAACTTTCGAGGTTTGCTAGCTAGCCTTAAATATGACATTTTCTCATTTATCTCCTTAAACTGCAACACTTTACGTCTTAATTCGCCCTGTATAATAAAGGCTGTGCCTCTATATCCTTGCTTTTCCTCTTCCGCATACCAAACAGTATAGTTGCTTTTTTCTATGCTACATCTACTTTATATCTCTTTAACTCTCTTTGGCAGCTTCTTGCGTTTTTCCTACTTCTAGTAATGTTCTAACATTCCATGATGCTATTCTTATCATTCCTTTTTTTATCCTATTCCTTTTCATTTTTTTTTTGTTTAATACTCGTTTCCCAAAATTCATAGCCCCGTGTTCAGCATTTGTTTCGTTTGTTTTCCGTCCTCCTACCTCTTCTATTAGTTTTTTAAGTCAGTTGTGTCATTTCTAATTGTTTCGGCTGGTTCTATCTCATTTGTCTCTGCATTTCATTTACACTCTTTTCTATTTATACAAATTTTTTAGAGCCTACCCTTTCTTTATTTCTTTTACGTTTTTCTACATATGACTTTTCCCTTATTAATCTTTGTATTCTACGTTCATCCTTGGTTCTATCTTCATCAATGAATATATTTGTACCTTTTAGTTTTCTTTTCTGTTGCATGATTTCCTTCTTGTCTTTCCAAGTTGTAACCTTTACTATAATTATCTTTTGGTTACTTTTCATATTTATTACATCTGTCTTTTCTATACTTGCACTTATCCCCAATTTTTCTTTAATTAATACTTCCACGCTTTTGGATGCTTCTTTTTCCTCAACTTCTAGTCCTCTAATGACTATATTCTTATTTTTGTCCTCCTTATCTTTTTGTTCTAGTTTCATCTCTAAGTGACTCATTCTTTCCTTAAGTCTACCTATTTCGTGTTTAAGTAACTTATTCTCATTTAGCACTTCTATTGTTAGATCTTTATACTCCTGATTCTCTAACCGTAACCTTTGAAATCCTTCTTTTAATTATTTTTCCATTTCCATCACCATTTTCTTTATTTCTTCCATTTTATTCAGCACTTAATACCTTTAAGTTGAGAGACATTTAAAATTTAAAAACAACTCACAATAAATTAAATTACACTAAATCCGGCCCTGTTTTCTTTATTTATTTATTTATTTATTTACACTACCAAAAATCACCATTTGTTTACTGATTATTATTATTATCTTATCACACCGCGTAAAGAACCAACATAAAGTTGAACCATATAAAAAAAGACTGCTGAATAAACGCATAGTAAATAAATCGGTACTGCCCGTTTCTAAGGACTCATTGCCAAACTTAGACTCTGAGCCGAAGAAAATAAGCAAGGACAAATAAGACCACCTATAAGAATTAAAAAGTTCCTTCTTATGTGGTTTTTATAGTTTCTGCAAGTTAAAATTCAAGGAACTAGTGTTCATTATAACTCTGCGTTTCTCTTGATCAATTAAGTTTTATTTTTTAATTAGATCGAAAAATCTTAACCTTAAAAATTAATTTGACCAAATAACCGAAGATTTTTCGATCTAATTAAAAAATAAAACTTAGTTTTAGTTTACATCTTTAATTCTTAACGTTGTTCTTTGTCAGAAATGTGCAATATTTCTACAAATTCGTGTTCATTTTATAACTGGATGTTTGATAATTTTGATTTAGTACTTTAATAAATTGTTAAGTAAAAAAATCGCACTGGTCTTCTTGTTGCAAATTATAAGGAAACACCCTAACTACATATTATGCTTCTTCAGAAATTAATTAGAAAATTTCGTAAGTTAGTGTAAAATCAATCTTAGTGGAAGTTTATGACATTTTACACTAATTATCTATTTTGAGTTAATCAGTATGCGTTAGACTCTACTTTAATCAAGAAACGGTACTTGCAATCGACATAAAACGGTTTCTTGTCGTTCCTGTAAAATTGCACTGAAGGCACTTGCAAGGTTTTCAGAATAAGGTATCGATACTCAGTCTACATGTCTCCTAGAAGCAGCTAGAAGAAGTTCAACAAAGTTTATTTTTAGGTTTGTTAAACTGTTTGATATCTACAATCCTGCCATACTGAATGCAGAAAAGTCCTCTATCAAACCATCTCGAGAGTGAGAGGAATATACTGATTTCTTGAAAAGTACCATCCAATTCCTAAAAGATGTGCGTGTTGGAAAAAAATGTCGTGTCTTAATAAATACATAAATAAATTGGCTTTGTTTATTTCTAGTCCGCTAAAGTTAATTTAGTACCGTAATATAGTATTTAGCGAACTGAAATTGGTACTGTAGTGTACACAATATGAAATGAAAACTGTTACAAAACACTGCAAATGCAAAAATTAATAAATGTCAAGCAACAGCTGCATTTATTTAATTATACAAGGTCTCTAAAGTGGTGAAATAACAGAAGTGCATAAAGATATCAATCTGATGCAGCAAAACAGAAAAAAGAGCATCCGAACTGAAAGAAAGTATTAAAAAAATACTAAAAATTCGCAGGTTGTTTCCATCTATAGATAAAGATAACTAGAAATCGAACAAAAAGTTCAAAATTTATTTGTTTGTGCACTACTTGCGTGTTTACATAAGGACCTGGAAAAAATTTGCATTTAAGTCTGGTGATTATCGGTACACCCGATTGCAAAATGTGATCAACCATTTCATACTTTTCATTTGGATTACTTACGTAAATCTATTTTGCAGGACATGAAACTACATCTCCTATATTTTAGTTGTACTTGATGTTTCCACCAAGTTTACATAAATACAAGCTGTTGGAACACTACTAGCACAAAGTCTGTAATTAGATGTTTACAACTTCTAATTATTTTATAGAAACCCAGCACGTAGGTGACCAAATTGGTTCTAGTCAGAGGGTGGACAAAGTAATTCAAAGTATAGCAAAGGAAAATATCGAAATACTCATTTAATGTAATCCAAACATATCATAAAAATAGTAAAATATGATTTCATTAAGTATGTGAAACAAAGTATAAATGTATGAGGCAATAAGCTATAAGAAATAATAATGGCGCTAAATTTGATAAGATCTTTTGCCTACAATTTCGCATTATGATGATGGAATTTTTATATAGGTATCAAAAACTTAAAATACCAGTGTCGGACTAGCCCGGGGATCTAAGAGTCTAGAGACTCCAGGATCAATTAATCATACTGGGAACTAATCAGGACTGAAATTCAACATCCCAGCCTTTCTGCCAATTAAAAAAATAAGTAACTCAATGTTATGTCAAATATCCGCAGATTTCGGAGCTAAATTAGGCCAGTCCAGTTCCGAATGCTCGGTTTGAAGTTTGAAAACGAAAACAAACGATTCAAAAAATTCTAGAATGTTCTTGGCAGGAAATATTAAAAAACTGAAAATGCAAAATAATAAACCACACCGCCCTTCTCAAGGTGAAAGCCTGAGGGCGAAAGCAGAGTCAGCGACAAAATATCGCAACAGAGTGTTACACTAGACCAATTAACACCTCAGATGAAAATCCACACTCATCAACTTTTAGATAACATTTGAAAACTCAGTATGGGCCTGAAGTTAATAAATAGTTTAGAGAGCTTAAAAAGACTAAGCAAGCTCGCGCAAGAAGAAATGTCGGGAGAAGAAGGTAACCCCGAAAGGTTTACGCCTGAAAACTCTGATACATAGCCAACCATCAGCCAAAATTGCAGAAAGACCTAGCAAAGCACTGCTACCAGAAAGGATAAATCAGCATCGTTTCTCGAAACAGAAATATGTCCAGAAATACGAGCACCTTAGACAAGACATCAGAAATAGGGTGATCGAAGAAGACTACACACGGACACACTTAGGTACATCAAGAAGCTACCAAAAAACCAAAAAAAATACACAAAGATGTTCAAAAACGAAAACTGGAAAGACTGGTGGAAGAGAACAACAGAAACGCGCCAGTCAAGGTTCACAGGAAAAACACGGCCATCAATATATCTAACAGAGAATTGAATGATATCGAAAGATCAGTCCTAGACAAAGGCCTAAATTACGTGGTAACACCAAGGTATATTCTAAAAATAGATTTAATAACTGCAGTTGAAGAAACAGCCTGCATATTAAACCTTGAAGAAGCGAAAAGCTGTACTGGACAAGAAGAAAAAGGTGAAGCAGAATCTCACTAAAGAAAAGATGAAAGCAATCAACTCACTAAAGAAAGGCAGTTCGATTAAGATTCTTCCCGCTGACAAGGCCAACGCAACTGTGGTTATGGACACGGAAACTTGCAATAGTAAGATCGAACTGCTAGACCTGGGCGAGTACAAATTACTTCCCACAGATCCTAAGCAATCAATAGAACGACGAATACAGCAGACGCCGTTCAGACATAAAGAGGAGCTCTAGAGCCAAAAAAAAGCAAATTAACTCCGCATCATAGTAAACCGTCTCACCTGTACGGCCTTCCAAAGATACACAAGGAGAACATACCTCTGATGCCGACTGTGAGCTCGAGAAACTCTCCTTCTCATAAAGTGGCCAGATTCCTGTTGAACTGGCGGGAACAACCCCATCAGCAGTCAGAAATACTGAACACTTGGTCGAAACAATTAGAAACGTAAGATTAAGACACTAATGACGTCCTGGTTAGCTTCCTTATAGTCAGCCTATTCACAAACTCCCAACAGATGAGGCTCTGAATATCGTTAGAAAAAGGCTGGAAAACGACCGCACCCTGGAAGTACGAACAAACTTAAATGTAGACGCAATAATGGGGCTGATTACAATCTGTATCAAGACGATGTATTTCCAATTAGGCCGCAAATTCAACCAGCAGGTGCTTGGTATGGCAATGGGTTTGCCACTCTCCCCAATTATGAGCAACATCTTCATAGAGGAGTTTGTGCAGAAGATGATATCTCAGTCTCAAGCAAAGTCGAAATTGTGACTAAGGTATGTCGATGGCACCTTTGTGATATGGCCACATGGGACTGCAGCACTTGGGAACTTCCTACGCGCCCTAAATAATCACGGTCCTTCTATCAAATTCACAATGAAAGTGAAGTCTAAACAACAACTACCGTTCCAGGACGTCTTGGTTCAAAGGGACGGGGGCAAGTTTACAACGAACGTATACAGCAAACCTAGCCGCAGAGGTAGATACCTGCACTATGACTCCAATCTTCACAGAAGTGTAAAAATGGACGTCGCAAAATTCCCATATAATAGAGCGAAGGCAATATGCTCTAAGAACAAGACCTGGAGAAGGAGAGGAAAAGGATAGCTCAAACCCTAATATTAACTTAATACCTGCGGCTAACCCAATGTCCGAGAACAACCAAAACACAGAGGACAGAACAACTAGAGGTGATGCAGCTGAAAGACAACGCACAGCTGTCATCACGTATGTACAAGGCGTCTCTGATCATCTCCGAAAAATCGAAGATAGATACAACATACGCACGGCGTTCAAATCCGCACAGACGCTTAGGGAAATGATCGCCAAAACCAAACCCAGCAATGAAGATCACCAGACGAAGAACTGTGTCTACAACGTTCCATGCGAGTGTGACAGGGCATACATAGGAGGGCAGATCCTACGAGTGAGACTTCAAGAACACAAAAATAGCATCAAGAAGGGAGAAACCGACAAATCGAGAATCGTGAAACACGTATGGGGTGAAGACCACCGCATCCAATGTGATAAGGTACAAATAGTGGCCAAAGAGTAGAACAGAACTCGTAGTAAACTGAAAGAGATCACATACATAGCGCTAGCCGAAGAATCGATAAGACAGGTTAGCTTAGAAATAAAACGCATATGGATGCCAACACCGCGCGAAGAACTACGGAGCAGCCACCAACAAACGGCGCAAATTCCTACTCCGGCTACGCAAATGCAACTTATAATAAGTAGAGAGCCCCAGTAGCTCAGTGGTTCAAGCACCCAGCATAGTAATCAAATTAGCTGTTATTGTCCCTGGTCTCTCACTCCCTCTCTCTCTTTCTAATCTTTGATACAGCTCACAAACTATAAAAAACTATGACATCAATAAATACATAAAGGTGGCGGCTTTTCTAATTATCAAAGTGCAATGTCTTTAAATCCGTATTAAGCTAAACGAAGAAAATACACTACTAGCACTATTTCGTAATAAGCTAATTACTGATGATACCATCAAGTAACACTATGTGAAGCGGCCCTTAGAAACGCTAAAAGGATTTCCACGCAATAATGTGTCTTTAATATTTTTCAATTACACAATAATTGGGTCTACCACTACATTTTAATTATAAAACGGAAAGATAATTTACCAAAATTATCATTGGCCATGGCGATACTTTCGGTAATAATAATAATAATAATAATAATAATATAAATAGATTACACAGATTTGCTTCCGTACCATGGGATATAATAAACCGCAAAATGTATACTGGATCTCGTTTATTTCACGTTGTACGTGAAAATGTGTAATATGTATGCGTTCCGTTCGTTACTGAAAGGCAACACATATCAAGACTAGTAGTATGTAGCCGCGGCAGAGAACTCGTTGGTATTCAATTCTCAGGACAGCATATATACATATATAGACGTGTACACAAAACACCGTAGGCACGTGCGCATAATTACAGGGATGGAACTCTCAGCACACCTAGACCGGCTACGTGTCCCTGATAAAATCTACTGTTGACTATTTAACAACGAAAACATGTCTAAATTTATTAATTATACATTCCTAGTCGTATACTTGTTGTTTTTGCGAATTATTTCCAGATTGTGCTGCACGAGATATTCGCATACCAAAATAAGTTTTTAGTAATCGTTTACACGCTTCACCACTATAATTACCCTTTATAACTCTTCATTATAAAATATGGTACGTGTCTGAGGTTAACGCAAAGCTTTCATTTGCAAGGCGTGCAAAAAAAGCATTTTTTAAATTTCAGGTTTAATTTGGGTTCACCATCAATAAGAATAAATAAATAAAAGAACGCACCCAACAGTGGAGAACAATAAAATCGGAAGTGAAGTTAGTTTAACGTTAGAATGATTCTGCGTTAACACGAGGGAGCGCAAAGCGTTTCCATTTTTCAGAAAACAAATTGTCGCTTTATTTCTACATTAAACGTACGTAATAAAGTGGTGATAATCTCATATTTATGTTGATTGTGCCTTTATTCGTGTTAAACGGGTTGAGATGAAAGAACGGTAGGGTTGTTTTTAATTGGACCACTTGTCGCGCGCGCGCGCAAAAGCCGCGCCATCCCTCGGTTGACGTGCAAACAAATTTATTCTTCTTTGAACTGAACATTCATTTCGTAATGTATGTGTTTATCTGACGTCGAAATTAAACGTTAAAATTATATTATATTTTCGTTTATGCGGAACAGTCAGCGGTGGCAACTCAACTCTTAACATGGATGCAGAAGGCGAGCGACCGCAGACAAGTCCAAACTAACTAGAATTTCATTCCAAACCGCCCCGCAAAACTGAAACTGGTCAGCAGTTGGGCAGTTGGCAAGAGATATACGGCCATTAATAACATTCCCATTTTGCATTATAATGCAGCTACGGGATTTAGTACCAATGTTGGAAACGTCATAGTGCGTACTTTAAAATTACATTCGAATTTATGGCGGCTTTTAATGATACTACTAATTGTTCTATGGCACGTTACAACGTTCGCGGTATTCAAATTAGTGCCATTTTTTGTGTACCTCGTCTTTCTTTTTGTTTAATTTATAATAACACACATAAAATTTATAACATTATTTGCATAAAAACCAAATTTTAAAATAACATTTCCTTTAAATTAAAACGAAACTCTCTTTAGATGTTTAATCATGTTTCTAAAACTTGAACACCTCTAAACACGAATTTAAACTTTACCAACTTTATTCACCCATAAATAAAATGCAAATTTCGAACCAACCGTTTTAACTAGTTTTGTTCGAATCCAAACAAATTTCCAGCTTTATTATTATTATTATTATCGATTAGTATTATTTCCCCCCCTTGACATTTTTATCGAATCATCTTAAATATATGCATTAAATTTTAGACAATAACGAAATAATTACTTCCGCGACACGAATATATAACTCTTTCCCGGGGGTTAAAAGTAGTTCACGACCTTTAATGTTCTACTGCAGGGAAGACCAACAAACGACGGCGATAACGTCGGGTAAGAATGACGTTTTAGGGACATTTCTCAGTTGGAATGCAAAGGTATCCTCCCTGAACTTATCCGAATGAGCCAACGTATTTAACGTTTATTATGTCGACTTGTCAACTGTTCTGCTTTAATTAAATTCGCGCTTTGGTATCTAGAAAGAGGACTCCCCGCGGCTGAAAGGAAAAATGGTCACTTATCACGAAAGTGTGCGAGCACTCACACGTACTCAAACACCCAGGGGAATTATTTCAGTCTGACTCATCCCCGTTTGTAAATCAATCAAATATTCAGGTAAAACATTTGAAGGTAACTAAAAATTCCTTTTTCTATTAATTAGTACGTTGCAACATGCACGGTGGTCCTAACTGTGTTACAATGGAATTTGTCTATGAAACGAAATTGTTCACTAATTTTGCAGGTTAAAGCGGGGCGTTTTCAGTTTCTAGTTCAAGTTCTAGTGATGGGAATCGCGTTACTTGCACCTGTGACAAACATTGACAATGTAAGAGCACTTGACAAGCATGAATTGATTCAACAATTGTAATTTTGTCAGAACGTCGACAATTGTAGAAATATCGATGAGATCCTTGGCAACGTATCTAAACAGGTAAGTCGATTTTGATTACACATGATTTGTTGACTGTTTTCTTCAGCAGCGGACAACATCATCAGCGCCTGGAAGTCTTCAAAACTCGCCCTTTGGGCCAGCAGCTCTTCAACATACCGCCATCGGTTATGAAGACGATTCTAGAATCAATTTTGTCTAAGTATTCTTTTCGTCCATATACGTCAGAAGTAATCACCCAACACCTGTGCTTTACGCCTTGGTTTCCTCATGTACAGATCTACATTGGTAAAATTCCCAGGAGGTTGAAGAATACTTGTGAGCTCCACCAATTTGGTGTAGTTGTTTCCATACCATCTTTAAGTCAAGCAGTAGAATTTCGTAGTGTAAGATTTGCTAGCGAAGAATATCTTCACGGACCTTACTAGTCCCTTCCAAACTCCTACCAAAGTCCTTCTGATAATCTCGTCAGCTCATTCTCAGCCCCTTTCATGCCGATTCAATTTTCACTTTAAGATGGGCATATCGTGTAGCCAAGAAATCAAGAAAATAGAAAAAGAGTAGTGACTGATTTAAAGACGGTGAAGTCTTAAATGGAAAATGGATAGAATCGGCGAGGACCAAAATAGTGAAACGAACCCAATCAAAAACCATGACGGTATCAGAAAACTGTTTATATTAAACACACGAAGGCTAACCTCATTACAGCTTAAAAGGCAGACCCCAACAATAGACGGAATTCTAGTGAGAGGCAAACTTATTACCGGAAAGTCATAAATGTGGCAGACACAACAGCAATAATATATGCTGACTCAGAAGAAGATATTCGGGACGAAACTAGAACAACCTATACCTTCTTGCTCGGCATCAATGAAGATGACAGATTGGAAGACAACATCGACAAATACACTCAAATGTTGAGAAGACTAAGGAAAGCACAGACAAAGAATAAATAAACAAATTGGT
>VTPC01006551.1:9625-53530 GCA_011009095.1 Ignelater luminosus | reverse complement strand
TGAAAAACAACTTAGAATTAAACTTTATAAAATGAGAACATACTTTATTAAACTCTTATGATGTAATAATAAATAAATAAATATACACTGATTGTGAAAATTAAATTAAATACTATAAAACACGCGAATGTTTTTCGATGTACATTTGGGACCCTAAACTGCATGTTTATCTCAAAATGCCAAAAATCATCCTAGTAATAATGATGACTACGATGACGATTGACGATGCGACGCCATTATAGAACAAACCGAGTAAACACCAACGGCGCCCACAAGATTTTTTCCAGGGGGGGGGGCATACTTATGATTGCCGTCCAATTCCATGTTTGTCGACAGCATAAAATTATTTAACCTCCTCCGGGCGCCCTTGGTAAACACTGATAAACACACGTCTTATTTACGGTCTTTACCCACTTTTACCGTCTTTACTCAATGACTCAATGACCACGTGCACCAACGGTCTTCGACGGTTTCTCGGCAAACTACGGCAACTGACGGCAACCGCTAGCATTCATCAGAAACTAATAAAAGCGCATGTCTTACTAAATACTTTACGAATGCGAACTTATTGCAAACTTATAATTGTAAACTTTCTTCAACGAATTTACTGAAAACTTGAAAACAATTTTTATGTGCAAGTTAACAGGAAGCTTTCTAAAGATAGTTTGCATTTGCAAACTTACTATACATTTCTTAATGTAAACTATGAAAAAATTATTTGCAACAAACTTCCCACTAGTTACTTTTTGCAACTTACAAAAATTAAGGATAATCAAGTTTGCTATAAATAATTGTAAGTTACAATGTTTAGTGGGAAGCGCCGTATCAAATCACAATCAAGCAAGTCTTCGCAAAGAGATACTTCCTTTGAATTTTTCCGTTTTCAGTCTCAGGGAAATTTCAGGATTGGAAGCTATTAGGTTGTTGTAAGGTGATTAATGTATATAAAACTTCAGATAATTTGATCTAATACCTCAGTAAATGCAAAACGAAATTTAAAATTCCGAAACATACCAATGCCTAATCAGAATGCATATAACCCTGTATTTTGACTGGCTGATAATTTTTAAACTCTCAAAATGAAAACTTATTTAAACCGTTTTTGAGCATGATGCGGCGCTTTGGTTGTGCTGAACGCTGTATGAAGATTGTAGGACTTGAATAGTGAATATCAATATAAAAACTCTCATCGTTCTATTATATGAAAATTACCCTAGCTAATAGGGGCAATTATAGCAGCATTTGGAGAACGATAAAAAAAGAAGCTTCATCTTTTAGTGTTACAGTCTCCACAAAGGAAGGTCGTTCTAACGGGGCAAATTTTAATAAAGCATGCCCCAGCAATGTAAGTGTTAGGTAGGGTCCTTAGATAACAAGGTAGTCTCGAAAGCTAAAATTCGATACCGTGACGTATAGTTCTGAATGCTAAAGACTTATAGCCGAATTACAGCAATTGACAACAGCGCTTCGGCACTCTAAGGGTTCGTTTATATTGGAGCTTTGACAAACGATACGAGCGGCGATACTAGCAAAGCGAAGAAAAGTAAAACATTAGTTTATATTGGAGTAACGCATTAAATCATGCTTCAGTACCTACCAACGATGAGAGCGTCGATAATCCGTAGGTGCATTTTCTTCACTCTCGTCGAGTATTTTAAATATGGACGTTGACAGTTCAATTAACAAGATTTTTGTCAGATTTCCATTGTGTCTACTTACCTAATTAATTAATAATAATAGTTATTATATTTTAAAGTCAAACAGGTCGAAACTTAAACAATTTTTAAACGCCAAAAAGTGCGTCAAATGCCTACAAGAACTTTTGCGCACCATGATTATCCCGCAAAACGCCAGTTTGGCGGAAAATTGCCATTGTTGCAACACTGCTTCCACATAAGCTGTCTATTGAATGTTTATGTCCAAAAACCTACAAATATCAGCAGTTTCTGTTTATATTTCAAATAATATAAAACACGACACACAATCGAAGACTACGCAATGCTATAAAAATCTACCTACCTTTTACTTTTTAAATCTACCTTTTACGAATATTAATTACAAGAATAAACAACACAAGGAGAAAGATAAAAACGAAGTTATAGCAAGAGCAGCTGGGCAAAACAGAGGTTAAAATAAATCATTATCTATAATCCGCAATAACCTTCTTGGCTTCGTGCCTGCTCCACTATTTTCAAATCTAGCCAATCATGACCAAATTTGACCAAACTAAAGGTATGACGTCATTGTTTCAGACTGATAGTCAAGTTTGATCAAACTGACTGATAATGTGGCATGGGTTTAAAACTGAGAAGAAAAGTCTTGTACGAAAATGTTCGTGGATGTCTCCTGTTTCCTCATGAGCCAGTCAAAGTTGAAAATTTTGAACGAGAAGTATAGTCCGTAAAATAAAAAACCGGTATTGTTTACACCTCGCCCTTGCAATATTATGAAAGGATATTATCAACAGATTTTGTAAAATAATAGTAAATTATAAACGTTTTTTATTTTATTGAACTAGAAATTGACGTTTTTGACAAAAATTTTATTATTGGCAATCTGTGGCACTTTGAGCTGACTCATATTTGAATTTTTTTATTCGATAAATTATCACTGTTATCATTCCGGATCATAGAGTCATAACTTTAGTTTCTCATCGAAACCATTTATTGGTAAGCAATAGAGTTCAATTTCGACGAATACGCCGATATGTATTGGGTGTATGGAGTTTGCGAAGGAAATAGTAATGTCGCGAAAGCTGAATACTTGAGAAGGTTTCCACACCGTCGTCCATCGTCAGCAAACGTATTTAGAAGATTGGATCGGCGGTCGAAAGAGACTGGTCAAATGATACCAAACCGAATCAATGCTAACCCTGAACAAGAAGAACAAATTTTACGAAGTGTTTTTGAACAACCTGGAAGTAGTACCAGAGGAGTTGCTCGCCGATTTAATATTCCTAGTAATTCCACCGTGCACAATGTTTTAAAAGTAGATTCTTTATATCCGTACCACTTTCGTACTGTTCAGTCGTTAACACCTAATGATTATTGAAGTCGCAGGAACTACTACAACTGACTACTGTGACAGATTGACCTGAACCAAAATTTCCTTAAGCAAATACCATGGACTGATGAACAGACGTCATTTTTAATTGTCACAATACGCCTCGGTGGACTCACAAAAATCCACATTATACGAGACCGTCTAGAAACCAGGTCAAATTATCTTTCTGTGTTGGTTAATTTCTTGATAATTTGACAATTCTGACAATTTAAATCAATCACGCTGTCCCGGCCTACCCTGAAGTTAAGTCACGGGCCACCGCTGGAGTACTAGCAGGCAATACTATTGGACCTCACTTTTTACCACAACGCCTGAATGGAGAAAATTATTTTCAATTCATTTACGAACTGATGGACGATTTTCCACTCAATCTGCGAAATGAACTGATCTGGATGCATGATGACGCTTCAGCTCGTTATGCCTAAACGAAGATGTTTCGCGGCTTGGATAGTGGCCCTATATCGTGGCCATCGCGGTCCCCTTTGGATTTTTTCGTTTGGGGTTTTCTGAAGGAAAAGGTTTACCAAACATCTCTAGAAAATTTACAAGACCTGCAAGTACGAATAATGGATAGTGTACAATTAATTACTCCACAAATGCTTAGTGGTGTTAATAATGCAGTACCATTGCGAGTAACTGCCTGCTGAGAAGCTAACGGAGGACAATCTAAACATTTATCCGGTCGAACTGTCGAACTGCTGGGGCCTGTCGGACCTCTCGGGCTATACGGGTCTGTCGAGCCTTTTGGGCTTTGTGGATCTCTTAGTCCTTCGGGCTTCTCCAATCTGTCAAACCATTCGGACCTCTCGGATCAAACCTGTCGGGCTTCATGGAGTTCTCGGCGTTTCGGGCTTCTCTCGGTTCTGTCGAATGGTTCGGTCCTTTCGGACCGTCAGCCTGTTGGGCCTTTTGGATTTCTCGGCCCTTCGGATCTATCGGACCGTTTGGATCTCTTGGGCCTGTCGGGCAGTTTGATCCTGTCTTGGATTTCTCGACTCTTCGGGCTTCTCGAACTTTTTGAAGGTCTCGGCCCCTCGGGTCTATCGGGCCATTTGGATCTTTGGGTCTGTTGGGTCTGTTGGGCCTTTTGGATTTCTCGGTTCTTCGGGCTTCTCAGATTTGTTGGTCTGTTTGGAGCTCCGCCCTGTTGGAGCTGTCGGGCCTCTCGGACCTATCAAGAAGTTACTGGGTTTTTTTTCAGACAGCGTCAAGTTTGTCCCCAATCCAGCCAGGTCTGGAAATTTCAGCCCGTGCAGGGCTCTAGGGAGTAAAGGTCAACATATAAAAACCATTTATACAAAAAAGGATAACTTTCAAATTAAGGGACATTTTTTATATTCGTGAGGGAAATTGAATGAGAGGTTGGCAACACTAGTTTAGCCAAGTCGACAACGAATTTTTAATGTAAACATCTACCAATTCAGACTTCGCGATTGAAGTGCGCAGTTAGTGAATTGGTTGTAAATGAGCCTTAAGAAGGGCACCGCTGCACGTGCGCACGTCGACCGCAGCGCCGCGAAATGGCGGAACGTAGCAACCTGTCCGTGTTAAATACGGCCTCCAATTAAGAAAAGCATGATGTCAAATTTTAAATATTTACATATAGGAGTTGTAATGACAAATAAACGAAAATGAATCAAAAATTTATTTCTGGATTTTTTCCTCTCGAGACTAATTAACTATTAGTCTGCTCGTCTGAAAGCACCCTAAAGTTTAATATGAATTGCAATGAAAATGATTTGCACATAAAAAAAAATCTACTGCATTTTAATATAACCTCTATTACATTTGTTTGACAGAAAGTTTTCTAGTGAAAAATTGTAACTAGAAGTAGTGACACCAACATAAATAAGTTTGGAGTATAACAGTGCATCCAATTAAAACCCTAGAAATTTGAAATGGATTGGAATTATAAAAATGAGACAGGGTATACCTATTCTATTATAAGTAGACTTATACTTTGACAGTTGATTAACGTCAACTAATAAAGGTTAAATACCAAACATTAGCAGTTGAAAACATGCTTTCTAAGGATGAATGAGATGAAACAAATTTATTCGGATATGTTAATATTGAAATTTAACAAAATTATTATAACAAATGTTGAAAGTGTTCATCGTTGTTTTCGGGTTCATGTTATTAAACATAGTTTGTGAAACGTTGTTGTTAATTCGCTCACGAAATTGTCTAATATTCCTTTTTAGGTCATCTATACTATACAATACACTGGAATTTCTTAAAATATGGAGATAAAAAGAAGTCTAAAGGTGTTAAATCACACGATCATGGCCGGAAACGGCCCGCACTGATTAATCTTTCGAAGCAAATAGTTTCAAACTTTTCAAATGTGACAGTCATTAAAAGCAACTAAAGGCAAACGTTGTCTAAATTGGGCCTTACAGGCAGCAATATTATATTGAGCGATTTTAAATCCCTGCAATGTAATTTTATGTGTATTAAAGAAATAGGTTATACAGGTCTAAACTGTGGAATACATGACATCTTTAAAAATAAAATGCATTTAAGTTGCACCGAAAGCACAAAAGAATAATGATAAATATTCACTTTATGTAGATAATGACTTATTAATTCATCTTGAAAATTGAAATATGCAGTAAACAACATGTAAATAAATCCGAAAACCTTCTCAATTTAGCATGTCTGTAGAATGTTTACTACCAGAGGCGTTAACTTGAATCACGAATACTAATAATTTTTGAATTTTTTGTTTTCCGTAGCTATCCTTTTAAAAACTGGAAACAGGAAGATACTCATGATATGCTAAGTGTGTTGCCTGTCTATTTCTAGCGACTTCAATTGGGCTCGCTCTAGGATACAGTACAGTTCTTTTATATCAAACTCATATATGATGCCTTTTTTTTACAACGATATGCGCATTCATAGCGAAAACAACTTTCTTAATATAAAATATATCATAATAAAGAAATAATTTAACATTTATTTTCTTAAACTTATAAATCATGCTGTTGGAAGGTACACAATGACGAGAAACCTTTAAAGTGTAACAAAAGTGCATTTTTTTGTAGTTGAGAGAAACCTTTTAACGATGAAATCTGCTTTACAAATATAAAGGCGCGACTATATTAATGCTTACAAAAAATGATGATGAAACTTTACTTTTAATCTATTCCTTTTACTGTAGTGTTTGTAACTTTGTAGTACATATAAATAGTTATTTACATGAAATTAGATGATGTCATCTATTTATAATTATTATTGTGATGTCATCCTCTAGAATTTCAAAATATTTACTGTAAGTAATTGCATCTTTGATATTAACACGAAATGCTGCATTTTGCGCAGTGCATTCGTTGAAAGAGCCGGATATTCATCATAGGTAACAATTATCTCTTTTAATTTTAAACTATTTCAAAACTTTATAGGTATAATCTAAATCGTCCCACGCAAAATCTTTATTTTTAGAGCAATCGATGTGAGAAAAGGATAAAACATTATTGCACCACAAATAAAACGGTAAAATTCGTAAACCCCGCCCAGTAGGTCGAGCGTATGTAAATTTTTTGACCTCTATTTTGCGCTAGAACCAGCAGCAAGTATTTAGTTTTTAATATTGGTTTAGTCAGTGTTACAATTATTTATCATTATCAAACAATAAGGAACAAGGACTGAAATGCAGCCTATAACGAATCCGGTAAGGAAATCTTTTGCAATATTTTTAGTGTAAAAGTTGAAATGAGGAAAATAACCTAACCTTATTTTATAGCCTGTGCCTTATATAGGCCCTATTCGAGGAGGCTTTAATCCTGGTACAATGGTTAGAATTCAAGGGCAGGCACCACCAAATGCTGATAGGTAATCTCAAATCATTTCAGGTAACCCGCATCGAAGATATTTAAAAGTTCAAATATTCTAGGTTTAATATTAATTTACATTGTGGTCAACCACCGTCCGATATTGCTTTACATATATCCGTACGCCTCTTGCAAAATTACATAGCAAGAAATTCATTTGAAGATGGTGCTTGGGGTAGTGAAGAAGATAATGGGAGTGTACCTATTGCACCAGGCCAAAGGTTCGAAATATTAATTCTTTGTGATCCTGGTAGTTACAAGGTCAGTATATTTATTTAAAAATTTAATCAATTCTTGTTGCTGTCACTAGTAAAAGTGGATTTTTATCGGTGTAGGTTGCAATAAATGGCAATCATTTTTGCGAATTCCGTCATAGGATACCTTTTCAAAAAGTAGATCATCTAGCTATTGACGGAGACGTGGCACTTGGTTTAATATCATTTGAAAGTGGAGCTTCTGCACCTCCTCCAGGTCCACCTTATGCGGGTGGTCCCGATTATGCCTATGGGCCACCTCCTGGTCAATATGGACCTCCACCACAACAAGGTTATGGTCCTCCTCCTCCATACGGTAGTGGTCCACCAAGACCGGTAAGTCATTTTCTTTTAGATAGTTTGGTTCTTAAACAGCTTTATGAAATACTGATATTGATTGATCAAATTGATATTTTTAGTTAGTGAGCAACTTGTAAGATTTAACAGAAAAGAATGAGTAATTGTATGATGAATGTGTAATAATTAAGTAATTTTGTTTCCCTTATGGCGTTTGTAGTTATTCTAGAAATGTCCATTTTACATCATTCTGTGTGTGTATTAGTTTTTAAATTATAGAGTGGCAGTTTTGCTTTAAATAAGAATAAAACAATGAAATTCTTCTTTAAAAATTGTTAATGTGCATTGTATAAGATTATAATTATTTTGATCAGTTTTTGTAAGTGTTGGATTGGCAACATTTACAGTTTGCAATTTTTCAAATTTAAATTCAGTGAACTCTGCTGTTTGTATTGACCATACCACTGTTGTGCCCTAAGTTCTTGACAAGCTGAATTTTTGTGGAGCGCTAACTTAGCAAATTTCTTGCAACAGGAAATAACTGTAAGTGATATTTCATAACAGGTTATGAGCTAAATTGTTGGAGTCCATTGAATGCACCGTTCAGTTTATTTTATTGAAAACAAATTTACAATACTAACCTTCAAAATTTTTGCCGTCATCAGGCTGTCACTGACACTTATGGTTAGATAGGGTCCATAAGTAATAGTATGCTGTGAAAGATAGGTTATTGGATTAGTAACAATTTTTGTGCCAACAAAATTAAACTTCCTTAATGTAAATATTAAATAACTGTCACGATTTCTGTATATTTCTTGACTGCACCCATTTAATGTGACTTCCTTCTAAATGTACCTAGAATTTAATTACAGAAAGTTACTAAATGGTTTTATGTTATGTAGCATTTAACAATTTAATTTCAGAGAGCTGTGCTCTTATGATTTTAAGAGGAAATAAATAAATAATATGACTTAACAAATAAACATTTTAAATAAAGATAGTATTGAGAAAACAGAATTAAAAGCTTATAAAACTACTCACAATTTCAATAATGTGATAGTTAAATTATTCATTTATCTCAACAATGAAAAATGAAATTCCGTAATAAGAATTGATGCCTGTAATATCAACCAGCTGTTAACTTGACAGTTGATTGCTAAAATAAACAAAGGTTAATTTTAAGTTATTTTTTAGTAATTTAAACTAGCAGTGTGATATATTACAAACATAATTTATAACATAAAAAAATAATTTTTTACTTGGTATTTATTTTCTTCATTACTGTTGACCTTTTCTATTTTTATGTGCGCTATTGACAGCAACAAACTACCAAACAATTTCAAATAACGACTGAGAATGGTAACATCTTCAGCACTATTTGCCTAATGTATAGATAGGATGACCTATCTTTCACAGCAAACTGTTAATTTGCAGACCTTAATGGTTAGGTATTAATTTATTAGAAAAATAAAATGTTCTTTTGCCTGCTATTAAAATAAGAGGAAATTGGAATATTGTACAAGTTATCTATATAATTACACAGTGTGCCCAATTTAAGAGGCTACAAATAGGTAGGCAACACACTTTGCATATCATGAATATCTTCGTGATTACAGGAAGGGATACCTAACCTTATATTACCTGCAATGACTTCTCATCTTGTATAACTTTGATCTTTATTTGAAGAAATTTTATAAACCCAAGTAGCAGATAAGATTTGCTTATTTGCCATATGTGTTGTATACCGACATGTAGCAAAATAAATAGAGCAACTGCATCAATTATGTACCTGTTATATTGAACCATAAAACTAACTTAAAATTTGTTTATTATACTTGAGTTGAATTAAGAATAAAGTATTAAGGTGTAAGTAATGACACCTCCTATATTAGATACTTTTACGCTTGGTTGTACAAAAATAATTTGATCATTGATCAAATTGATCAGTTGATTAGCTGATCTGATTGGATAAGTCTGAATATTTCACTACTTCTGATTGGTTAATCAATTGATCAAGTGGTTGATCAATCAATCAAGCATTTAACAAAGCTTTATGCAATTCGGCCTTAACGTAATAAAGATGGATGCCTTTTGCTATACCTGGGAAGACAAGAAGGACATAAGAATTGTTAGCAGAACTAATAAATCATTAATGTAATCTTACTGTAAAAGTATTATAAAATTAACTGTTTATTATTGAATTACCTGTTTCGAATTATAAAACAGTAGGGCAAGCCATGAAAATATGACAGTTTTCATTCTGTATATTATTCTGTCCTGTTAAGGATAAAGGTCGTATCTGCAAAGATGTTAATTATAAGGAAATTGAGAAAGTGTGATCGCAATTATACCATACTATACTTTCTGCTTTTCTGTATGAAAGATTCGTAACCTAAAACACTGCATACAAATTTACTGAAATAAATTGCTACAACTGTACAGCGTTCACGATGTTTCTGGGACATATATGGCTGTGGAAGAATGACAGTTTGAGTATTGTAAACTGGGCTGTTTATCTATTAACTCGGCTTGTAAAATCTTATTGACACTTAATGTGCTTTAAGGTTATGATTTTATGACAGTTTAACCTCATGCTGTTGTTTTTTTTTGTAACTTTGTAAATATAAGGAAATCTTGATTTCTTTTTAACAAAACAAAACTAATCAGTACTAAACATTTATGCAAAATTTCTGATCGCGCAACATCGCCAAATGCAGCCGCAGGTATGACAATTTTTTAAAAAAAAAGGAAAAACACTTCCAACCTAACAAAATGAAAGCATGGCCTGTTATGACCCAGAAACATCGTTCAACACAAAAAAACCAAAACCAAAATAACCCTATCATGCTTACATCATAAGAATCATGACAACAGCTATCCAAAACAATTTTCAATTGTGTTTCCGCCTATTTAGAAAAATGAGGTTGATGATGGTTACTTGAAACCGTAACGTTGTACAGGAATTTCGTTAGCGCATTTTAATAGAAAACAAAAAGTGGCAATGGAAAAGTGGTTTTAGTTTTCCGATATCTCTTCAAATAAAGGAAAGAAAAAATAACAAAAATCGAGAAATCTACTTTTTTTAAATATCTCTGAAACTATTCAAGATATCTAGATTTTGCAAACGCCAACAAAAAAGGTCCTATAAATAGCCAACTTTCATCCCATTTAACCGATGCTGTATCTCTTACCGTTTCCAAGATCCCCATGTTGTGCATTCTTATCTTGGACACACTGTATAGTCAGTCAATCACAAGATCACAACTAACAAACTTGTTTACAATAAATATTAGCAAAAAATGTATTAATAGACTGATAGACTCCTGCTTACTTAACTTCTTTGAAGTTATATTACTCACACATTTTAAATATAAAAACTGCATGTTCTAAACGATTTTGTACTTAACACATTTTCCCTTAACAATATAGTGCATTTTGCAGATACGACCAATAAAGAATTAGAACTAGAGCTGACGCAGGCGGACCTCCGCGTTAGTTCCTCCACTTCTAGGCCCTCGTTCAGCCGCTTTGCGGCTTCGCTCAGAGCCGACACCCGCGGCGTCGCGTCTGCGGCGCTCCAACTTTTTAACTTTCTCAGAGTAACAAAGGTGTGACTGCCTTTGGCGGCCACTTGTCAAGCTCGCTTTTGTTTGCAGACGCGTCGTGCTCGGTCCTCGAACACATCTCTGAAAAAAAAACAAAATACGGTCAGTCACACCTCTATAGGATCAGCCGTTTCTAAGATGCGGGATGTATCTAAACTCAAACGGTTAAAAAGTTAATTGACCATAGGTTCAGAAGAAACCTTCTATGATCATTAGAAATCTACCCTATCAGTTTGTCGATGTTATTTTTTAACACCTTGTATGTATTGTTGAACAACACTATATTGATCTCACGGTTGTATTTAGTTTATAATCAGTTTATTAATATTAACTCTGATTTTTGAATCAAATAAGCTAATGCATGGATACGTAGATAAATGGAAAGCCAAAATCCGTCTCCCACCGTTTATAAAAATAGTTTTTATAATCCACTAACTGAGTGTCTTAGCAAAAAAGAAAAAGTTGAATACCTCGTTACAGAGCTTCACATCTTGGGTATTTGTATTATTGATAAAATATGTAACTAATTAGGAACTTTTGGTCGAGGAGATAGAAGCCTGCACGGGCCTAGCTTTCTAGTTGAGCCTTTACGGGCCGGGGCTCAGTTTAAAAAATTATAAGTCTTTTTGGGCCTCCTGAGTCGTTTGACCTTCTCAGGGCCTGTCGAACTGTTGGAGTTTGCCGGATCTTTTGGCCCTGTCGGGTCTATTGGGCATCTTGGCCCTTCGGGCTTTTCGGATCTGTAGAACTGTTCGGGCCATCGGCCTTTTTGGACTTCTCACCCCTTTGGGTCTATCTGACCGTTCTGATCTCTCGGGCCGTCGGGCTTTTCGGGCTCCCGGACCATTCGGACTTCTTGTGCCGTTCGGGCCATTTGGATTGTTCTAGCCTGTCGGGCCGATCAAAAAGTTCTCGGGGATTGTTCGGGCCGCGTCAAGTTTACTTCCAGTCGGGCCGGGCCTGAAAATTTTGACCCGTGCAGGGTTCTACAAGGAGGTAGAAAATGGAAATTGAAGATAAATTGTGAGTACTGCAATGTTACCAGGTAAGGATTTTTTCCCTACGTTGGGAATTTTTTAACTTGGTGGGGAAAACTTTAAGAAAGTGGGGATTCACTGGGAATAAATTAAGAATTTTGAGTAAATTTGCAACTTGGCCGTTTTTTTAATTGTTGACAATAATCAAAGTTATATTTCTGTTATTGGAAATTTTGGAGGAAGTATAAAATTTTATAATAATAAACAAGTTTTCTGAAAAATTGATAAAGAAAACTTTCCATTTGTTGCATATTTCCTGGACACATATTGGAGAAAAATCAAGGTCCGTAAATAATACTAGTGTGCTGTCAAAGATAGATCTTCCTATTAGCAGTCATTTGGGATCGAAAAGATTAAGGTTAGATTAACGTAGGCAATGTTATTTTCATTATTTTACGAAAATTTGTGTTGGAAATCAGGAAATTGTTAAAAATTGATTGCCGTGACAGCTTGAAGGTGCGTATTTTTCGGTATTAGTCGGTATTTGTGATCGAGCTTGTTGGGGGAAACGTATAGGATGACCCACCTTTCACAATATGCTACTATACGGACCTTGTAGGAAAACTCCATCGTCGTAACATATCACTGGTGACACTACGTTTGCTGCAATAACCAAATCATCTCTTTTGTACAAGGAACGTATTATTATCATTATTGATTCATTTTCCCCAAGCTATCAGTATTTACAGACACCTAGAACATCCACATCAATAACTAGGTCAAGCAGTTGGAAGACCAATATCATACCTAGTTCCTTCTCATTTGCATCGGTTACATCATTTTATAAGATTAGTTCGTAAAGTTTTTTATTTTCTTTTAGTCATTTGACAGAATTTATGGGGCTTATTCTTATTCCATTTTATAAACACCACTTCTCTATGCTGATCAAAATAAAAATCGAAATTATCGAGGTCTGATATTTATTTATTTTTTATGTCAACTTCTTATAAAATCATACATACTTAGACCTAGTCTTTCAATATTGATTTTGTTTGGAATAAATACAGGTCATATGATCCAATAGTTGGTGCCCAAATTCAAAAAAATATATACAGCAAGTATTCTGTGACTGAATCTTGAAGAAAAGTTATTAAAATAACAAGAAAAAGCCACGATAACTTGATAACTAACACCTAGAAATGTAATAAAGATTCTTGAACCTAATGTATAGAAATCTAATCATGCCTACATTTTCTGGATCTTTCCAGTTTTCCATCTTCATCCGTGCCTTGATTTCTTCTTCAGAAATTCTGCTACCGCGTAAGGTTATTCTTACCTATCCAAAACTGTACGTTGCTAAATCTGCATTAGCTAAAATTACAGACTTGATGTTTAATTGCATTATAAGTTTTTCTTTCGTGTCTCCGATACTAGTAACAAAAGATTCTTCATTCCTTAAGCAACGGAGAAAGAGCTAGTCAAAGTCGGGCACCATCCGAATTCGGATCGTTGTATCCTGAGAACCAGTGGCTGGATTTTTGCGATATTTAAGTATTTTATTCCTCCTAGCGGCGAAAACCTCGAAAGTGTCCTCAATCCTCGGACCAAGCGCGCAGCGATCGCGAATGGGTGCGTCATCAAATTCTAGCTCATACAACGTCCATCAGTAGAGGGCATCACTGAATTGTGCACGAACTCGCCGAAACGGGTTTTTTATCTTTCAAGATTTTGCCGCCAGAGGTCACGACGGAACGAGCAAAATCCAGCTTGAAAAATCTTCTTTTCTACAACAGAAAGAGATAAACGAGCCGTGCCTGCAGATTTGAAAAAAATCTTTGCGACTAGTCGCAACTAACCTAGTTAGTTTAGGGTGTTTGTTGGTTAATACCACCATCATAAAACGAAATAGAAACTGTATATCTTGTGAAAATGGTGCGGTAAAACTAAAATATACCACCTCTTACTCACTTTGTAGTTTCAATCTGTTGCAGTATGAAGTCATAACAACTTAACCATGGTTTGTTGTGAAACTTACTTATTATTGTTACTTAATTTTTAATATTTATCTATTAGTATAAGATAAGAAATTTATCTTGGAAACACAGCACATGGTGCATTATTATTGTTAGCTATAGTGTAATCTATTATTAAGTTATCGATAGTTTGATGCAGACACTGGAAAGTTACTTTAAAAAAGTAATTAGTTACAGTTACAGTTACCTTATCAAAAAATGTAATTAGTTACAATTACAGTTACTTGATTTTAAAAAGTAACTAGTTACCATTACAGTTCCTGCAAATATGTAACTAAGTTACTTTACCGTTACAATCAGTTACTTTCATTCTGTAGAACCCTTCAAAATTCAAGGTGGTTCTAATTAAGTTTTTTTTTTTGTATAAGCTTACCGTACAACTCTTAGAATTACAAAATATGAAAACATGTATTTTCTGAACATCATAAATTAATTTATTTAAGTATGTACAAATTTGTTATAATTAACTTTTAATAATAATTGGTTTTGAAACATGTCATCAGTAAGTTGACATCTCTTTTGTGACAGAACATTTCCTGCAAAGCTAAACAATCGTTCTGCACTGGCACTTGTAGGGAGCGCCGTATTATGTTTGATAAACAATTTTCTTAAAGCGCTACATGAAAATGAATCAGTTTCCTTAGGTTGTTCGCTTAAGAAAATCTTGACTTGTTCATGAGGTGTTTTTGTATGTACATCTGCATTGAATGTAAGACAAAAAAAGTCATTATATTCTAAATCTGCGGCTCCACTTGTTTGCATTTTTGGGTTAGGTGAAGGAATTTCTTCATAAACCCAATTTTCTGCTTGTTCTCGTTTCTCACTGCCCTTTAACCAGGCCAACTTGAAGCGTGGATGAACACAGCTTGCCAATACCAGTTCCTTCTTCCACCATATTGACTGGAACCTTAAATGAGAAAGAGATTGAAAAGTGAATCTAATACCAATAAAACAGTGCCTAAGTCATAAGCACATATTTATAGCAATAACCACTAAAAATTTACTGCGATATTTAATTAATACTTAGTAAGTATTTGCGAGTACATAATAATTCAGTATACTTGCCTATATTCAATTCCTTCGAGGAGAACTTGTACTAATGGTTTGCAGTATATTAATGATTTCATAATCTGTGCATCTAATTTATCTTTCAGGCTGTACAAAGCAGGTAATAGGTAGCCCATGTACATTTCTTTTTCTCCTTGTAGAATATCTAGGGCAGTTGACAAGGGGCACATTACCTAAAATATTAAATTTATATACTGCAATATACTAATCTTCCAACTTAAAACTAATTGATTACAGTTCAAGCTCTGAATATTTTAGTGCTGAATTGTAAAATAAAGAACACTTAAATACTTACTTGGCAGTACTCTTTTATAAACTCTCTTTCTGCATCTGTGAAACGAGGAAGAGCACAGAAATCCATGCATGTATTAATGCCGTCTGGAAAATGTGTTATATGGTTATTTATCTGTAGCATTGCGTCGTACAAGGAATTCCACCTTGTAACTACAGGCGTTTTTAGGTATACACCTAACATGTCTTTAATCTTATCAGCTGCCTGCGTCGACTGATTTTGCTTTGCCCATAATTTGTGGCATTTTGCAAGAGTTGATCTAAAAATCCATTCATATCTTGCATTAATCATAGCTTTCTCTGCATCTTTTGTAGCTATTAAATGTAAAGTATGACATGCACATCTATGATGTGGCGGAAGAATAATTTCTGTAGAGTAATCATCGCCTTCTAGAAGAGATGTCAGTTCTATAAATTCTTCATCATTATCATCTTCATTCTCCCTCTCCTCTAATTCCTGATTTTCATATACCCTGTTAAAAAAGGAAAACCATATTGTACTAAGTATGTTACTGAGAATATTTTTATTTATAACGTAATACCTGAACGCTTTGCAAAACTTACTTCCATTATCCGTCTTGGTACATACAATTTTATTTTGTATACTATAATCTAAATAAATAGAATACATTTGCCTGGCAAGGACATCAAATGTATATTTTCCTTTCAATCTTCTACAAGCTAGTGCTGCCGATTCTCGTTCTAATGTTGATGGATTGATCCAGTGTGCTGTTACACCCAGAAAACTTCTACAAAAAATTGTTTAAAAACAGAAATATACCTAAGTTCAATACTTTAAATCTTATTTTTTACCTCTTTCCCTTGGACCAGCAATCAGCCGTTGTTGCAACAAAGTCGATTTGTTCTAAAGTACTACAAATATTATTTCTCATTCTCTCTGCATCTTGTACCAAATTACTTCTCAATGTTTTTGAACACATCACCGATAATGCAGAATCGCGTCCTAACATTACAAGATCAATGAAAGATTTGTTATCAACAACTTGCAGAGGTTGTACTGTTTGTATAACAAAATTCTGGACTGCTTTATTTAAAGCAGTCTGGGTAACAAGCACTTTTCCAGTTAGTTAATGTGTTTGAAGTTTTCTGAATTTTAGAGCTAGTTGATGGAGTATCTTCACATTTTCGTTTTTCAGCTTTCTTTGGTTCCAGTATTTTTAATTTTGCAGGATGCTCTCTCTGTGAAATATATTATATTAAAATTAACCCGTTTTTACTTTAAAAATTCAGTATATTCAGTCACATCTCAGTGTTATTTTAAATACATATGTAATTCATTTCAACAAGGCCGTAGCTGTCGGTGTTCCGCGGGATACGAGCCCGCTGCGCGCGGGGGCCCGTTATTATTAGGTATACAGGAATAATAAAAACGAATAATAGAATAGAACGGGTCTAGTCAAATTCAATTAACTCAGGAGAGTGAAGAACACAATGATAAATTGCTGCCAATATAGTTATGATATAAGCCATATATAAATACATGTAACACAATATTTTATTATACAATTTATTATCATAATGTTAGCAATATTTTATTTATTACTGTCTGTATTTATAGTAATAATATAATAATAAACAGACAAAAATAATAATTATTATAACTAAGTAAAATATAAAAAAAATAAGTTTTTTATTCACTATTTAGTTCACTGGAATAAAGAAACCGCAACCTTCGTGGATTTTGTCCAAATCGGTTGGCAACCCTTCAATAAAATTATCTTTATCTGCCATAATTATATCATGATGAACACTCATTAGACACAGGCCGTTTAATCTATCCTCCGTCATAGTAGACCTTAATCATGTCTTAAGCCTTCTTAAAGTGCTAAACAATTTTTCTATAGTACACGTCGGCGTCGTACAGGGCATAGTTTGCAAAATTAAAAGAGCATCATAAACAGCCGGGAAAAACATTTTTGATTTGGACAAAAAGTCCTGTACAGAAAAAAAAAATAAATTTTAATTTTATTATATTATTACTTTTGTTTCATTCCAATAATTACAAAGAAGGTAAAACTGTAACACCTGTAACTGCATATAAAATCTTTTCTAAAAATTCTCACAGTCTGCGGTTCTTTTGTATGACCATTTCCAGTCTTTGTCGGTGAATTTGCATTGGGATCGCTATAAAAGTTTATAATGCTAGGAGTCCTAAGTAATACAACAATATTGGCAACAAAATATTTTAAAATTACCTGGGAAACCGAAAATACGTACTCTTAGATTTGCATCCAACCTTTGTTATTTTATAGAATGTCGTAAAGTGATGTTTACGTGTTTACACTTTTACTTTTCAGAAAGACTAGACCGATACCGACCGACCCTTTTGAATACCATGTTTTTGATCTTTACAACTTATTAGAATAATAAATGTATTAAAATGCGACTAAATGATACATTTATTATTCTAGGGATGTTTTTACTACAAATCAATAAATTAAAAATAGATTTTTAGATCTTATCAATTAACTAGTTGAAAGCAATTTTAGCATACATTCAAACGTAAAAATTTCTTGATTTCCGAAATAGAAAACGGGATACGATTACAAAATTCAGGGGGGCAAGCGCCCCTCCTCGCTAATAGGAGCGGATGCCCATTTGTTTTATTTTTAATGAGGGGCCCCCTTTTATTCCCGAACACAGATTCGAAACTAAGTTGCTACGGCCCTGCAATTCAATCAAAATATTTTTAAAAGTCTCTTACCTGGAGATGTTTTCTTAAATTCGACGATGAAATAATGGCAGTACTAAGCAATTTTGTTACTGGTAAAAATAACATACACTAAACTGTAATATTTTGCCCTTTCTTTTCATGATACGAAAAATACTCATTGTAAAGAGGTCACGGAATATTTTCGTTGTTTTCGGCCATTTCCTAAGTTTTGTTAATTAAAACTCTCGCGTTAAACTGTTTTTAGAATTTGATAAGTGATAACTCTACTGCAAGGAACTACTACGTGCTGCACCGACGGACGATATAGCAATATACTAGGTCAAATTTAAAATGAAAAGACGATGAAAAATTTTTTTCTAAAACCTAGAATTTATCCTACCTAGAATTTTTATAAGCTGGTTCGAGGCGCACAGATGTTATTGTATATTATTTTGCGGCGCAAAAACGTGATAAATTTTAATGTCGTCATAAACCCTAAGGTGGTAAATCAAACAGAGGTATAATTGTTTTGGTAGAACCAATCTGTCACGTACTTACAAACAATTCTTTCTGAAAACTTGATGGTACCTTATTGAATGTTAAAAGTTGTGCTGCTAAAACTAAATTTGAAAATCGATTATTCAAGTAACGCAAAAAGTAACGACCTGAAGTCGTTACCGTTACACGCTTTTTGTAATTAGTTACAATTACTTTACTGTGTCTTTATAAAGTAACGCGTTACCTCGAGCGTTACTAAAAAATGTAATTAATTACAAGTAACGCGTTACTTCCAATGTCTGGTTTGATGTTGTATAATTTTATGTTACATTCCACCTATGTCTCTTAGCCTGGCCATCAGGAAGAATCAGGAATGGACAACTTCTTAGAAACAGCTGGCACGATTATAGCAGGTGCTTTAGCTAGTGGTGCTGCCCAAAATCTGTTTAGTGGTATTACTGGAAGTGGTGGACAGGCAGTGAGTGTTATATCTTTGCTGTTGCACACACATCTTTTTTTTCTTTTACTTGCATGAATTACATTATACATAAATGAAATGTTTCTAACTTATATAATCATTGCATAGGAGATACCCTAAAGTGTGTTTATATGATTTTTTTAATACTTGGTTGCTAATATTTGATTTCTAATACCTACTAAGCTAGTTTTTTTGCTTTAATGCTTTGATTAGGTTATACTGGATTTAAATATCAATTAAAGTCATTATCAATCAATTCATGTCATTATAATTTTATTATTTTACAATGTAAACTTTATAGGAAGTCTCATATCACCTCAGAATAATCATATTGCATTGACATGAGCACCATTTATAACAGTTTTAACACAATTTAAGGCTCTACAAGTAGATAGGCAACCCATTTTGCATATCATGGATATCTTTGTGATTATAAATTACAATCTCCAATTTTTAAAAGGGATAGCTATGGAAAACAAAAAACTAAAAAATTGTTAGTATACATTGGTTGTCATTTTGACATTTAGTATTATCTAACCTTACATTACCTGAAATAACATCTTGTCTTGTACAACTTCGGTCTTTAGTTATCTAAAAAAAAAGTTTAAAATTTCTTTAGACACAGCCAAGCAAATGACAGATTGCAAATAAAAAATTAAAATTTTAATTTTGAAAGTCGACTTCAAGTTTGATTATTGAGAGTTTAATAATAATTAGGTAATTTATTATAATTTATACTGCATATGAGACAATTCAATTTTTAAAATACTCAAATCCCATACCTTCCATATTCCAGGACTGTTTTAGATTTTTTGTGTAGCCTTATCTGAAAAACTTATTTTTAAAACATCTGCGAACAATTTGGAAGAACTTACCAATCAAATAACTGACAAGTGTGTGAAACTGAATAATTCTTCTTGGATTCTTTAAAATGTTTTTAATGGGCTTAAAAGGCGCGTTCAAAAGTGTCTCGATGTAAATGGCAAACATCTTCATCACTTATTGCAAAGTTTTGTATAAAAATTGATTAAAATTCTACGTACGTTACTTTTTGTTTGGATATTGTTGGTTTATACATTAGATTAAGGTTAGGTTAAAATAACAAAGTTCACTTGTGCAATCGTCATTTTCTTGGCTGTGTTTAAATTATGTATGGTCATAGTCTACTCTAATTGAAAATTTAAATGATTACTCGGTACAAACATGACATGTTTGCCATATGTGTTGCCTACCTACATGTAGCAAGATAAACAAACTGGACATACTGTATATGCTAACAATTTCTAACGTTGCATTAGAGGTATGAGACCTCTCACTAATGGTATGCAGTTTATTTTGTTACCGACTCTAATCATCGCATTCAGTCTAAACAACTAACAAATTTAAGCATTCGTTATGTATTCATGCAATAACTCATTATAAAATAACTATCATAAGAAAGAAAACCTAAAGAAAAATTACAATTTTTGTAGCAACAACAACAGCAACGTTATCAACCGCCTCCTCCACCTCCTCCACAACCACAGCAACCCCTATTTTCATTAGGGGGTGGACAGGGTACAGTTGGTGGCCTTGGTAGTGTAGGTTCTCTTCTGCAAACATTTGCTGGCCAAGTGCTTGCTGGGCCTAAGAAGGTCTGTATTCTGTAAAATTTATAAAAGAGCAATGATGAGAATTAAATGTAATTTGTATTTTAGCAATGAGCGGCTTACTTGGTCTTCAGATCTGTAATATGGTGGGGTTTTTAGTTTTATAGTGTAATGGTTGTGGTTTATTTTGTTTTAATTTCTCGAATTACAACTTGATATTATAATAACGGGCAATTATTTAACAATAGAAATATTTATTTGTACCAAAGTGTTAAGTTTTAACAATTTGAATTATTTTATTGTTTTTGATCTTCCTTACATATAATACGTAAAATGAAGTAAAACAAAATAGATAACTAAAATGAAGAGAGCAAAAGTAACTTATAGTAATTATAATTGATGTTCTACAGTAACTTTATATTTTGTAAAATGTAATATAGTATAATTATTCTGTTTTTATGTTTTAACAACAGTTATTTCAATAAAAACTATCCTCAGCTAAAAATATACTGATGATCAGCATGGAAAAAGAATTCAATTTCAAGTTTGTGTTTGAAAAACTTCATCAATCTGATTTATACTGGGGTTTATAATAATTATGATGAATTACTTTGGTTATTGTATTACATGTTACAATTCAGAAAAATATACTTGTCTGATGGTGCTTGACTTGGAAGCTTTAATAATGTTAGTTATGTAAATCAGAATCTCTATGCTTTAACGTGTATGTTATAGAATATCAGAAAACTTATATATTCACGTTTGTAATGTGAACAAAAAAGATTTCACAGTTGAATTCACGTTATTTATGTATTATGTTTAAAATATTAGCTCAATTTTTTATTTTATTCTTATTAATAGTTATACATTTTTTATATACATATAATAAGATTAGTTTTATTATTTTGTTACTGTAAATTAAGTTTTAATTAAGTATTTCTTTTTAGTAACCCTTATTATTTATTCCAATTGAGAATGTATGCGTGTTCAATTTAAGACGGTACAAATAGGTAGGCAACACAATTTGCGTATCATAGATGTCTTCGTGATTAGAGAATGGGGTATTTTCGAATTGTTATGTTAGCGGTCATTGACTCTTCTGTGTGATTGATTGTTGTAGTTGCTTTTCAAACAATTGTATTGATTTTAATTAAAGAATAAGTCTTTTTTAAGACTACAGAGGTCATACTTATATTAATCATTAGGTATGTATACTCTGTCCACTGAATATTTAGTATTTTTCGAATTTTAGTTACTTAACCTAACAATGAAAAATACACCAAAACGAAACAAAACAAATACAGCTTGTAAGACTTTTTATGTTGAGAGTTCTGATACATGCGCTCACCTTTTCATGGTATTGCTTAATTCAGTGAAGTAAATTTAAATCACGTTTTTGGTATTGGCAATCCCGCATTTTGTGTTTAATTCTATTGTTTGAACTTTCTTTCCTCAGATTTGAGGAAATGATGTCACACCTCCAATTTTTTGAAACTTAAATATTTCTCTCGTAGTCCCGCATCCAAAAAATTCCGGAAAAAACAGAGTGATCTTAATTGGATTTTAGCTCTCATTTAAAAATTAAAAAAAAATTATGAAAATACCCCATTTCGTGGCATTATAGCAAGTAACTGTCTGTGTCAAGATTTCTGAATATTTTTTGATTCTACCCAAATAATGTGACTTTTTTCAGAGTGTACCTGGAATTTAGTTACAAAAAGTTACTAAATAGTTTTAGATTATGTAACTTTTGACATTTAAATTTCATGATTTCAATTAAATTTCAAAATAAATATGACTTTTTAACAAAATAAAAATGGTATTGCGCAAACAGTGGTAATTCCACTGTTTATAAAAGTACTCATAATTTTAAATAACATGACATTTAAATTCTACATGTATGTAATACCAACCAATTGTCAACTTGACAGTTGCTTGCTATAAAGTGGACGAAATCTTCCTTGACATGTTTAGTACACTATTGCACACCTGTCAAATTATCTTAGAGCCGTTTGACATGATAATATTTTTCAAATAAAACATGTATTAAAATTTATTGTAAATCTTACCACAAAGAATTTACTAGAAAAATAATATCAAAATTAACGTGAAAAATATATCTTGCATGACACTTACAGATTTAATTTCAAAAATGAGTCAATTTCTGTTGGTGCGCCTGCGTTTTCTCGCGTTGTCATTACCAAAATGACCTTTAATGTTTGAATTTCACGGGTACAATGTGTTTACAGTGGTTTGCAGTTCTAACCTAAAAATCTCGTAAGTTATTATTTGGGTTATTCGAACTCCTGAAACCTCAAAAATGAATATAAACGATATCAATCCATATTGTACTGGAGCTGGTGTTGCTACAATAATATATTATATAAAATATTAAACGGAGTACACGGTAAAGTAAAGGTTAGGTTAACATCTTTAGTTGGTTTGCAGAAATTCGCATTCTGCAGGATATTGATGCATTTTTAACAAATAAAATAGAAAGATTTCTAAATTATCTCAATTTCTGTTTAAAATTTTAAATCAATTTTTACAAATCTGTATGACACGCTTTTAAATTTTCTTAAATTAAATTTACATTGAAATATTGTACGAAAAATATTACCGTGTCAAATGGCTGTTAGATCTAAGTTAGTATTAATTATTACTGTAACATAATGAGCAAGAACAAGGAAAATGTATTTTATTGTGTAGTAAATTGTTATAATAACTATAAAAACACAAGATGGTAATGTTCTCAAATAAACTTGATGAAAGTGAATGACTTGGGATATGGATACAGTCAGTTAATAACTAAAAGTAAAGCAGCTTTTACTCTTTACTTGCACTAAATGTACAAAATACTGTTATACAAAGATATATCATAATCATATGTTTACTACTTAATAACGACTTAGTTCACAGTCAAAGGGTAAACGCACTTTTTTATATTCTTGATAAAGTTATTTGTCTCAGTTCATATAGGGGTCAAAGTAGCATTTTAAAGATTTGTAGTACTTATGCACTAACTTAGAGGAAAGAAATCTCCTGATCAAAATAGCTCAGTGTGTGTACCAACAATTTTTCAATCTTAGTTTTAGAAAGAGTAATTTCAGAAAATGTAGATTCACTTTCAGAAAAGGTAGGCTTAACTTTGGAAAATGTAATCTTGATATCGAGAAACGTAATTTAAATTTTAGAAAACCATCTTTTTCTAAAATAAAATTTAGATTTTCAAAAATTTATTTTGTCTGAAATTGAGACTGAAAAGGTAGAGATGTTATCCAGTTTTTTGTGCTTCTTAATGTTAATTATATGGCGTGACTCAACTAATTTTCTTCCTTTGTCTAAGACAGATGTAGTACCCAAGCTTTCAAAATTTATTTTTTGGAAACCTGTTCAATACTTACAATACAATTACGTGCACTGATGTTTTCAAAATATTACAAATCAGTCAGTTTAGTTTACGAAATATGCACAAAGTCATTACCAGGCGGCGCCACCAGTACGCTTGCACCAAACCCAGTTGATTGTGAGACAAAGTACTGGCACCAAACAAAAGATGATCATAAATTGAGCTCAATAACGATTTTTTCTCCACTAGAGGCGCTGTTGATCTACAATAAATTTCATATATTTAAACGTTAGTTCATAAGGTTGAGGTTGTTAGAAATTAAACTTTAGAAAAAAATAATTATTAATGCCTTGTCGAGTTTTCTTTATTCTTTGCAAAGTTTATATGAGCAAGCGCATATTATCTAATTCCTCGCTGTCATTTTCATCACTTTCACAATTATTTTTTTTATAAATTTCTATAGAACAGATTTTGTAGTGGTTGTGCAATCTTTTCTGAATAAATCGGATTAACCCAAATAACTCTTTCATGTAATTTGTATGATCAGATCAAAAATACAAGTTAAGTTTCTGAAAACGCATTATTTATTACATTTTTCCAAAATTTAATTTTTAATAACTAGCTTTGACTTGCACACAATAACCTACAGATAATAGAAAACACACATTCAACTGACTGGACGGAGTTTGATGTCAGTGAAGTCCCAACAAACGCAAATTACAGGAAATGATTGACGGTTTTTTATGGTGTATAATGCCCTGTTTCTATAGAAATATACTAGTTACTTTTATTTTAGCTTGCGTCAAAAGAGGATACCACTGGGGTTCGTTCTGATTCCCCGTCCAGACGTGTATTTCTTGTTCCAGTGAAAACCGTGGTAATTTTCACCTGACTTGGCAAGAGCAGAGGGGCACTAGCAGTTTGATATAGGCTATGTTCTATTCACCGGCTTAATAATTAAATACTTGTTGTATTAATTATAAATCATGTGATACGCTTGTTAATAAACACCTATCAAGTGGGAAGATGATGATGCGCCTCTAATGTTGTCGGCACTCCAAAATGCATTCCCAACAGCCAAGATAAAAAAGAAACTGGATACAGATTTCAGTCCCAAAAAGAAGGCTTGTCAGGGAAAAAGAGGACGTCATCATGTTTGTTTCCTTCTGTAAAACCCTGCTTCAATTTCTTTCGCATTTTAAAGAAATTTATAAAACAAAAGTTACAAATGAAATTCAGTTGTTTGCCATGTGTGTTGCCTACCTATGTGTAGCAAGATAAATTGGACTGCTGTATATTGGTTTTTAATAATCTTTTTGTTTTGTTCATCTTGTGTGCTCGTAGCCAAAGGAAAAAACAAAAATGAATTGGTAATGACAAATTCAACTTGAACTATAAAAATTCTTATTGGGAGTAATACCTACATTGTTATTATTATTATTATTTGATTGAATGTTTGGACATCAGTGAAGATTATCTAATTCATTGATAACTAGCGATTAAAACTAAATCCAATCTGTATAGCTTATGGAAGATAGAAGTCATGCCATTAACTAATATCTTTATTTACCTGTCAGTTATTTTTATCATGAAATGTTTATTTATTTCATTTATTTATCAAAGAAATGCATTTTTGAATTTCATAGGTAGGTTAGATTGAGTTTTACTTTTGATTACTTACATTATCAGACTTTCTGATGGTGGAAACCAGACCTTCTGATGATGGAAACCATGAGTAATTGTGCACATATGGTGCGACTAACTGTAACTCAAATTAAGTAGATGAGAGTTGACATCAATACAGTTTTTTTTTTTGAGATTCTCTTCAATAAAATGTGTATATCTGAAGTTAAAAAAAATTAATATTTTCAAATGTATCTTTATATTTATTCCCAATGCGCCGACAAAAGAAGCAAAAACACCTGCAGATAGCAGCATGAGTGAAATGAGTCAATAATTCAGATAAATAGTGCACTTAGCACAAGCGGGTTCATCATAGATTGGTTTCTGAGATCAGCAGATCTGATAATTTGATAACATAACCTTAACTACGGTAGTTTACGTTGCAGTTATAATATAAGTTTTGAAATTATGTATCCTCTTAATGTTTAAATAATAAAAGCTAAAAAGAAAAACTCAATTAAGACTTTTGCAGTAGATATTATGTATATTAGGTGCTACCTTGCATTAATTTGTGAGTACAACCAAGGATAAGCTGGAGTTTACCATTTGGAAATTGGATATAGGAATTTAATTTGATTTAATTGTATCCTTTAATAGCTATTTACAAGATGATTTTAGAAAATACTGTAAATTTTAAAAAACACTTAAACAACATAACCTCACTTCTATCATTATTTTGAATGATTCTGGCAAACTCCTTTGAACTTATTGAATGCGAATGCTTAATTTTAACTATGTAAGCAGCATTTAATTGATGAATATCAATGTTCTTTAAAGATATCTATGTGTTTAATGTTTTGTAATATTAACTGTGATTTGAAAAGTAAGGTTAGAGTTTGTACTAAGTACAAGAGGAATAATTTTGAGTGCATCTAATATTTAAAAATTGTTTATTTTTAATTCAAAAATAAACTTGAGTTAATGCCACTAGTGTTTACCTGCTTTTATATAATTTTATTTAATAATTTAGCAATTTCTCAAAGGTTTAGAAAGACGCTAAGTCCAAAAATATTAGATTTATCTTCTCTATTTTAATACGCACATTAATAAGCCTAATAGACTTTTGGACTTAATGTCTTTGTGGCCTAGGACAGTAGTTGAGCTCTGTTTGTGTTTATAACAATGGGTTGATTTCTGCTCTTGTGATTAAATTAAAACCTTCATTAAAATATAAATAACACGATATAGAAAATGAACAAATGGAGAATATTTAAATTTAATTATAACAGTAGAAATTGACCCAATGTGTTTTAACAACCAATACTAATCAAGTAGCAATACAAATTAGAATTTTAAAATTACATTGTGATCTGCTTTAGAACTCTAGACTTGATGCAGTGCCTTTATAGTAAATTCTTAATTAATAGTGTGTATGTAGATGATCTAACATATTCTTTTATGTATGTTTTGTGAATTCTATGCATCACGCATTAGTACATTATGTTGTCAAATAACCTGTTCATTGTTGTAACAAAAGTATAATAAAATATAATAATCAATTAAGAGCCTACAAGAATTAAAACGAAAAGAGAATAATTTGGCTTTTTTCAGGTGCAAATGCCAATGTCTGCAGCATCACCATTATTAAATCAATCTCATCCTACGGGTATGCCAATGCCTACCTCAGTTCCATTACCCTCACCTTCACAACCACCTCGCTATTCTTCAGGACCACCTATGCCCATGCCAAATCCATACATGCCACAAATGCCACCGTATGGAGCTCCACCATCATACATACCCACACCAATGCCACCAGGAGGAGGAGGAGGAGCGACTTATCCAATTCAACCACCATTAAATATGCAAAATTACGGACCTCAGCCAATATATCCACATAAAAAAATGAAAAAGTCTAAATTGAAAAAAGCTATGAAATATGGACTACCAATTGCTGGAGCTGGTTTAGGTGCTTATGCTGTGTCACGTGCATTGCGACATTCCTCCAGCAGTAGTAGTTCAAGTAGTGATTCTGATTAAAGAGAAAAACTGATTTTTTATCAGTAGCAAACACTAAAATTTGTTCTTCAAATGTTTGGAGAAGAATCTGCAGGTTTATTTAACGATTTCTTTTGCTCAAGCTTTCAAAGGGATAATAATAATAATAATAATAATTGTGTAAGATTTAACTTGAGAAGACTGTTATTTATGTAATGTGCATTTATAAACAATGTAATGTTGTCCGTTTGAGTCTGATAAAGTGATGATAACATAGCGGTTATAATAAGTACGTCCAGTTACAATGTCATTTAATATTCAGTTTAAGAATTTGAAGGGTAACAATCATTTTTTGAGTATTAAAGAAGTATATGGAAGTGTTAAAAGTTAAACGAGAGGTAGATAAATTTATAAAATGTTAAAAGGTGTTTCTTAAAAATGCAATTTGTGTAATGATTCTGTTTATTACTCTAACATATTAATACTAAAGCTGTAGAATATTTTTATAAGACCAAACGTTTTCTTTTATAAGACTGTGAAATGCTTTTTCAAATTATTATATCTAATTGGCTGTTATGACTGTTAAAAAATTGTTTAAAACTTGATATTAAATTGTAAACTAATTGAATAAAATATTAATCTTCTCTTAATAATTAATTTTGTAATTGTAATAATAATTGTACAAGTTAATATTAAAACTTTCTTTCATTTTACAGTTATTGTACATCCTATGCTTAAACACGATACATTTTGCCGTTGTCAATTGGTAAACAAAAAAATATTTTCATTCTTTCGAATATGCTAATTTGGATAATTTCATATTGATCTACTTTTCTAACTGTTTAGTATTGCACTTTAATTTAATGTAGTTATAGTAAATTGAAAACTTTTTTTATTGACGAATCCAAATTTAGTGCTTGTTTTTTCGGATATTAAAATTTTAAAAACGCAGGCGTTACTGTAAAAGTGAATGTGCAAAAAAACTGTGATATAGGTAAAAAGAGTCCATTTCATAATGCAATTTGAGAAAGCAAACAATGTAAAATCCCAAACAGTTCCGACAAAAATCAATCCTATGCATTGTTGCAGGAAATCACGTAATTGATCTGCATCATACATATGAGTATCAACATGATTTGTATGCAAAGAAAATTTAGTTTTACAAACCTGAAAGAGGACAACACAAGCGATTGGGCTCATATTTATTTATTTGATGCGAAAAATGTCTTCTTTGGAACAAAACTTCTCTTCAGTGTGCTTGATATTCCAGCAGGACTGTTTGCACAGACTTAAAAAATATGGAAAAAAGCTGAAAAAGCTATTGAATCAATTCATTTCATTGCAAAGGAATTGTGCTAAGATGCAGCAATTATAGAAAGATACTTAACAATAAAAAATGAAAATGATCTACGAATGTTGTAAGTGTGTTATCAGAAAACCAAGATACAATATGGGATATATCAAATGTGGCGCAGGCCATCAATATGGTTATAGCTTGTTAATCAGTGTATAGTCTGGAAAGTTCTAGATTTTTCTGCTAGGAATTGAAAGTGCCAAAACTGCAACCTTGGTCATAATACAAATGACCATGCTTGTTGGTCAAATTTCTTTGGCAGTGCCAAGGCCATGAATCACACATAACTGCACAACTTGTGACGAAGAGTGAAATCTCACAATAATGCAACCTCCATGTTGGTGTCTTTATTGCAGACAATGGTAGTTCGAGCTTCAATGCTGTGAAAAACGTCATCACTCATCAAATCTTGAGGTTTGCCAATAAGAATCACACCTTAAAAGGTATTGCAAACATGCTACATAAAGTAGATCGTAAAAATGATCCAGGCAGAGAATTATAAAACGAAGTAATATCATGTTTTCGCTGGTGCTTCAATTATGTCATGAGCCAGCATAAAGGGAAAGAACATTCCTTTTCATATCTTTAATATCCTTGAAAATTGTGATGCATGGTGTGAATATTGGAAAGATCTAGAAAATTATAATTATTTTATGGTTCCAGGAGGTTTTCATAATCTTATGCCATTTAAGCAATTGGTGAAGAGTTTTTGGAAGCGCACAGCAAATGGGAGTTGAACACGGTTATGGCTTGAAAAGTATCACAACGTAAAGTGCTACTATAGCTTGATTATCTCCAAAACCTTTGAAGATAAGTATAGCAACCCTTATATTATTGAATTCGCCTTTCAAATCCCTATCGAGATATGGGGTCATATACAGGGTGATCCATTTAAAGAAATTCAAGATGGCGGTCGTACGAAAAAACAATTGAAGATTTGATCTTAACTCTCTTCGCAAAATATGGCAAACAATGCCTACTTTAAAATCCCCAAATGTCAATTGTCCATCTCTTACCGTTTTCGCAGGAGTAGCGTGTTTCCATACTTTTTAATAGGGAAATCCCTGACAAAAGAACAGCGATTATCTCCAGAACCTTTTAAGCTAAGTATAGCAACCCTTATATCATTGAACTTGTCTTGAACATCCCTATCCAAATATGGGGTCATATACAGGGTGTTTTATTTAAAAAAAATTAATATGGTGGCTGTACAAAAAAACAATTGAAGATTTGTTTTTAATTACCTTCGCAAAACATGGCAGAAAATACCTATTTTAAGCTCTCTAAATTTCATTTGTCTATCCTTTACCGTTTCTGCGGGGGTAGCGTGTTTCCATACTTTTAGCGACCTTGTATACCGGAGCACAATACAGGATGTCCCGCGACTCGACTGCCATAGCTTAAGGGTGTGTTCCTTGGGTAATTCCAAGTCGAAAATGCCTAATACATATATGTTGTAACGTAAACCTTGCGTTACAGTAAAAAATTGAATTAAACTTCTAGGATCTCTGGGTCCTAGGCCAGCTGAACTCAAGTGGGTAGACTTGGGAGCGGGACGGCTAAGTTATACTTACAATAAAACACCTTGTAGTAATTAACCATTAACGTATATTGAAATATCTAGTAATCTTTTTAATTCGTATTTACAAATAAATTTGTAATTTCTAGAGTTACCACAAAAACAGTTTCGTACAAAAAATTGACACTTTAGAAGTAAAGCTAATAATGGCAATTTCAATAAAACCAACAGTTATAAGTTTCTATGCATAAAATTTTACTCTTAAACTTGAATAAGCGAGCAATAGAAAATTGTTATAATACTTTAACAACAGATTATGACCAAAAAAATTAATAAAAGGATCTCCACTTTTTAAAAAAAACATTAATTGAGTTTTTGAATATAGATTAATAAAGAGATAAAAAATTGTTAAATGAATAAACAAAATTTTAAAGCATTTAAAAATAAGGAAATAATCGTAAAAATTGACAAAAATAGGTCCAAGGTAACAATATAAAATACACACAAATGTTATCATAAAGTACACCAGGCAAACAATATCAAATTGTTCAAAAGCGAAGAGAAAAACCAAAACACCAAAGAAATGCAAATAAAAATCGCCGATATCACAAAATAATAATTATTTGTATTAATCAGAAAATTAAGGAATTAAAATTTCTAAACGAACGAATTTGAAATCATTTAGGTGTACAATGAAATTTTAATAAAAAAATTAAACAATTAAAGCAAGATTCGGATAATCATTGAAGTAATAAATTAATCTTGCCACAGTGACGAAGGAAGCAGCTTTCGATCGAAATTTGCTTGCTGATACTGAAATACACCTGGAAAACAATGTTAAGCAAACAAAAAAATCTTCAATTTACATCCAAATAGTACATTAATCAAGAAAAAATTAGATTGTTTAAACAAATTTAGAAGTTACGGGTCAAACAAAAAATTATATTACAGTGGGATTTAATAAAAGTTTAAGATCCTTATTAAACCTGAAAAGGTCACTCTAAATTTTAATAAGCAAAGGTTTAATTAACAAAATAAATTAATTTAACAGAATTAAATATTAGCATAAATTGGAACCGGAGGGAACCGTAGATTAGTTCAATCGTCCACTGCAAGATTGGAATCCAGCATCCGTTGCTCTCGCACACCAATGTCGACACCAGTCACTCCTCGCCGTCCAGCTACTGCTAGAATACAGGTGCAACAACAAGGCTTCCGGAGAGGCACGCAAGAAGACTCGATTGTGACTTTTACCGTGGGATCCAATAAAAAAAAGCCCTTTGATAAAAAAAAGGGTTTTCAGTCTCGAACGAAAAAATCACCCTAGCTAAAGAACAAGTGCAGGAAAACACTTCCACTCTCACGTCTCGGTTCTGTCTCTCCGGCACGCGTGTCGCATTCCCCCAGAATTCGAAAGCGTAAATCAATTGTAAAAGAAACTGTTGTATCTACACGGTGTCTCACAAGGAAGGATGATGATATACCGTAAGATTTACCATGTGACGGGATGATAACGACAAAAGACCGTTACAATGTCCAAAATTCAATAGTAAAGGAGTTATAGGCGATAGCATTTTTCATAAAGAAATGGTTTGGTTAATTATTATGTATTGTAATTGTTTAAAATTAATGCAGGAAGTAGGCTGGTGAATGGTTTTATTACATTGTCATTGCAATTGATTCTTGTTTGACGTTTATCTTGTATTATTTTTGCCACTTTAGCGTTCGCTAATGGCTACATTTTCAAATTGTGAATATGTCGACGTTCACTTATTTATTTATTATTAATTTAGCAAAAAATTGTGTTTTATTAATAAAAAATATGTTTAACACAAAGTTATTTACGTTAATTGTTCAAAACCTCCACTGTCGTTCTTGCATTTCCATCACAGTATTCATAAATAAAATGAATGTTGGCATATTTTTCATTTGAAAATTTAGCGATTAATAAACGTTAAAGTGACAAAAATAATGCAAGATAAACGTTAAACGAGAATCAATTGCAATGACAATGTGACAAAACTATTTACCAGCCTACTGCCTACATTAATTTTAAACAATAACAATGCATAATAATTAACTAAACCATTTCTTTATAGAAAATGCTATCGCCTATAACTCCTTTACTATTGAGTTTTGGACATATATGTATTAGGCATTTTCGACTTGAAATTACCCAAGGAACACATCTTTAAGCTGTGACAGCCGAGTCGCGGGACATCCTGTATAAAAACTGTGACAGGACTAAGGACTCACACAACATTATTTTTGTTTTAGTATCGAGATATTGTCTATGAGAATAAAGTAATTTTAGATTAATATACGCTTTTTGTATGTAATTGCAGATCTGTTTGTGAAATTGAAAAGTTTTATCAAGTATTAACCCTAAGTTTTTTGCTTCATCGACAAAGGGAACTGCTACACGAACAATGTCATCTGGACGAAAAGAGTAATAAAGCTGCGTATCATCCGCATACATGTGGAGATTACAGGCGCTAACGCAATCACACAACCCGCTTGTGTAAATGGTAAACAGCAAGGGGCCAAGAATGGAACTTTGCGGTACCTCTCGAGTAACACCGACAGCAGCAGAAACATTTGCTGCTACCTTAACACATTGTGGCCTGTTAGACAAGTAGCTTTTCAGTAGACCAACTGCATTACCGCTAAGACCTTTAATAAAACGAAGTACAGTAATACCCCAACTTACGCTACCCCCTTTTACGCTAGCCCAACTTACGTGATTTTTAAATCTTCTCGTGGATTCGTCTTTTGTTGACAGAAGGCCTCAGTTTAATTGAAAAAGGGTTATAAATTTTGGAAAACATAGACTCCAACGAGGAACAAAAAATCTTTGATCCGTCAGATGACTTTGTTAGATTTTATGAAGCCTTCTACGTCAAAATAACTGGTTTACGTTTTTACAATTCATAATAATATAATTTGTTGTATTATCTAAGATCTTGTTACACATTTATCTTCTAAATTATTGTTTTCTTTAGTCTCCGGTCCCAATTAAACATAATTTGTATGTACTTATATGCAAAATTACACCCCAACTTACGCGAATTCAATTGAGTCTTACGAATGCGACCAATAAGTTGTTTACAGCTGTGGTGTTATGATGTTACGGTTGTTACGATTTCTAGGTTATGTTTATGGTGTAATTTTGCATCCCCCTCAAAGGAAGAGTAAGAAGAAGTAAGAAACATAAATGAACAGGTTTTGAACAAATTGAAGTATGAAGAAAGCTCAGAAGTGTGGAAATAAGTGTTAAAAGAAGGATTACGCTCTCATTTTCTTAACTTTTAATTATCATTTCTGCCTGCTAGAATGAGAACATATAATGGGCTCATTTCACAATTTTACGTACATATAAAAGTTCATTAATATCTATTTCATGTAAAGAGATACATGCATCACTCGTCTGATCCAGTTGCTTCAAATCAACAAATAACCCAACTGAAAACTTTCTACACGTTCTATTTTAGCAACGGTAGACAAACAATAACTGAAAACAAATTTTAAAAAGTGCATATAAATTCATTTTAGAATTAACTTTTATTAATCTTACTGTAGTGAGAGCTGGCAACATAGTAATGTGACAGCACTTGCCCTCTCCCCGCTCGCAAGATGTCCGATAGAGTTGTATGCTGTAGGCTGTATGAAAGATTGTTGTTGTAAGATAATAAATGCTATAAAATAAACTATTCTTATAATTAAGAAGCCTTCCCAAACACTTACTACTTACTTTAAAACTAATAAATGGAAAATTGTTTAATTATAATTCTTCAAAGAACTGTTTTTGTTGTTTAAATGTAAACAAATGTCAATTTGAAAATTCAAATGCGTTTGACAGTTAAGAAACATAGCTCAGATTTACGTGCAATCACGTCTACTGTTTCTAGTGTTATCCTTGTCATACACCTCTACTTAAATGGAATGCTATCGGTTCAATGTATATCTTTTTTTTTCAACATACACTTCAAATAGGTGTGTGTTGTCGTTGATTAAAAATAATTCTGTGACGCATGTACATATTTCTTTACGTGAAATAGATATTATAAGTAGAGTCTAAATTATTTTTTTTCAATTTTTTTAAACCACGGTAACACAGAGAAACAAATTATTAATAATAAAGTTTAAATTTTTGTTGGTGTAGCCACTAAAATGCCAGAACGCCAGCACTATTGCTGGTATTTTAATGTGTTTGTAACAACTTAATATAAACATAAGCCTTCGAATTATTTTGTGTTGCTCGCTCGTCTAAGGGTATAAGTTTGTGTTGTGCTTTTTCATTTCTTTTCGTCATTATTCTAATAATAACAATAATTATTATTAATAAATAAGAAATAAAAGTAGAATTTGTTAAAAGCGATTTCGTATATAATTTCCGCAACGTTTAAATTTAATTATTAGAATTTTTTATTTAAGGACGTTCCCAAGAAACAGCACCCTCTTTCGTTCCATCGCATGGTAATAATATTATTAATAATAAATTAAAGTTACATTCTTATACTGATCGAGACACGAGTTGTTTACGTTGGGTTTTAGTGTTGGAGTATTTTTCAAGAAAATCTGAAGAAAATTTATTTTCTAGGTATGTTTGCTTGGGAACGTCCTTAATGATATTTAAAAACGAAAACAAAAACTGCTTTAATAAACATAGAAAATCTTATTGTAGAATACGCGACTTATAGCAAAATTCATATATCTGACACGTGAAACAAGCCCATTGGAAAGGTTTTCAAAGAAGTGTTGAATTTAAGGCTATTTAGTAGTTGATTTATTTTTTCTTTTAGACGAAAAGTATTTACATGAATGCAGCAGGAAGAAATTAAGTTGAGACCGATCATTGGTTGTGACAACTAGGCAGGCAACCCATTTTGGACATGCATGCATTTTGTGGGCAACTTTGATAATTAAAAAATAAGTAATTAATTTTGACAGTAAGATTGCTGTGAATAAGAAACAATCAAAACAGTTTCAACTATCAGATTTCTGATTCTGACTGATGAGTTGTGCCGAAAACCTCATTTAGTTTCAGTTTATAGGTGTTGTAGGTATTGCTAAAATGTTTTTTAACGCTAAGAAGATAGATATGCTGCTCATTTTAGGAGAATAACAATTTACAGTGCTTTTAGGAGATAAATTTAAGGCAACATGGCTAATAATTTATGAAGAAGAAAGAACCCAATGAAGATTATTTCGATTTAATGCTTTGTTACTTTTATTATTTCTTGTTATATGTCATCTTTTTCTGTTTAATTACATGTTATTATTGTTGAAACGATATCAAAAACTGTATGTAGAAGTCAAAGCCAGTTGATTTTAAAATAAAGTACCGACACCAAACAAAAAACGATCGCAAATTGAGCTCAATAACGATTTTTTCTCCGCTAAAAGCGCTGCTGATTTACGTTAAATTTGACAAGTTTAAACGTCAGTTTATAAGTTTGAGGTTATTAGAATTTAAATTTTAGAAAAACGTAATTATCATTATGTTGTTGTAGCGTATTATTCTTTATTGTTTGCAAAAAAGTGTATTTCCTATTTCCTCGGAGTCTTCTTCATCACTTTCACAATTATTATAACCGTTTCTAATAAACCGAGTTAACTCAAATAACTGTATCATGTAATTTGTATGATCAGATCAGAAATGTAAGTTGTTTCTGAAAACGCGTTTAATGCTCAACAACAAGGCATTAATAGTTACTTGTTTCTAAAGTTTAAATTCTAATAACCTCAATCTTATGAATTGACATTTAAACTTGTCAAATTTGAACAACAACGCCTCTAGTGGAGAGAAAATTGTTATTGAGCTTAATTTGCGATTGTCTTTTGTTTGGTGTCGGTACTTTGTAAGTTGTCAAAAATGACAAATATTGACATTGCAGATGTAAAATAAATTGACAATATCATGGGGATATGGGGATGCAACTGCGATGGCCATTTCCGCTAACACAATGGCGTCTATGCCAAATGAAAACGGGGGAAGCTGTTTAAATCTTTAACCAATAGAATCTCTCGATTCTACCGCGTTAAAAAGTATGCACGATTCTAATTTCATTCACATGCCATTCATATTCCAATTATCCTTGCACTGCGTTATCACGTGTGTTAAAGTTGCGGTCACATGTGAATGTTTACCATCAATAAATCTGATTATTCTTTTTAATTTTTTGATATAAGGTAGGTATTTTTTACCTGCTTTTAGAAATTAATCTTATTTAAAATTTTATTTTTGCTTTTTAGGTGCATTTCCATTTCCATGGTTTTAAATCATCGTTAATATTTTAATAAACTGTTGCTGTTATAAATTACTTATAAAAATACCATACATTAACATTATTAGGTAAATATTTTATTCTAGACATAATACAGACGTGGTTTTAGTTTTATTTTTTTAAATATTTCTTCTTGTGCGTATTGCTAAAAATCCATAGGTAATTGTATTTAAAAAAATCACATACTTGATAGTAATAATAGAATTCATTTTTCAGATACTTAAGAGTTCCATCAATTTATCAAGATTTAGTTGTAACTATCCTGGTTTTGTAGCAATTCCTACTACACTAATATTATCGACAGTAACTATAACAATAAGCATTTTTATACATTTCCTGAGGATCCAAACCGTTGTAAAATCTGGAAAAATATTTGTAATATAAACACGTGAGATAGTTACTTGTCATTTTCATGTTTGTGAGGATCATTTGAAAAAATCAGATTTTGTTAATGCTTCTAAGCATTTATTATGTCACAGTTCAATTCCAGGAACAGCGCATGTTAATACAAGTAGTTTAAACCATGTAGTTTTAGGAGAACATAATTGTAGTAGTAATAATAATAGTTTTTAATGTAGTTTTGGATTTTATGGATTTTCTTTAATTTATTATATTCTAATAGGCCTTTATGAAAAATATAAGTTAATTTTTTTAAAGCAATATTTAAATGGAGATTTTTATTATTTCTGGATGTATAATTACAATTTATGTATAGTAGAATTTAAACAAAATAAACATAATTCCAATTATCTTCTGTGTTTTGATCAGAAATACCCTTAAATCGCTATTCTTACAAATTATCATTCTTTTCTTAGATAACTAAATATCACTTGACAAGATTGCAAATTTTTTGTAGAATTCGTTAACAGATTTGTTATCAAAAATGGGTATGATGTACGAAGTAGAAGTGACAATTTGTAACATGTCAGGCGGTACTAATTTAAAGATTCATATGCGTAAACTATTTGAATTTTCCCTCTCGTGGTTTTAATTTGCCAAAGCACCACCAGACTTCTCTACAAGTCGATTCTGCCATATTTGTTGCTGTCTTTTACTACAAGTCGCTCCTTTCTAAAGGTTTTTTTGCTATCAAAATAAAAAGAGACGATAAATGGTTATCTACCACACAAAACTCGATTTGACCGTATCTCAATTCTAATATTGATAAATTTATATTTTGGGGCTCTAGTACACACAACAGCACTTGTCAAAATACATATTTTGTATTAATAGTAGTTTACGTAACTAGTCAGAAAAGCAATACTTTACTGGACGAGCAGACAGGTCTGCATTTAAAATTTTATTTTTGCTTTTTAGGTGCATTACCATTTGCATGGTTTTAAATCATCGTTAATATTTTAATAAACTGTTGCTGTTATAAATTACTTATAAAAATACCATACATTAACATTATTAGGTAAATATTTTATTCTAGCCTTCGGCTCGTCTTGGAAGTCTGCAAGTCCAGTAAAGACGCTTTACTGACATGTTACGTACAATATTTTTTCTAACACCGTTTTTTTAATGCCATAATCACACACAGGGTGTTGTCTGGACATATAGGTATAGCAAATTATGCTTTTATTATCTTTCCAGTTGATTTTACGGTAAATAAGTAAAAATGTCCAGGATGAATGATTTATAATTGACATTTTCTAATAGTTGGTTTATTTATACTGTATATTCTTAATGAATTAATTTTTAAATGTAAGGCCTTGTTCTTTAACTATTACCATAATTGGCAAATCTTAAGAATGGAAGAATGTGGTCGTTTGGATACAGCCGGCGCGATTCCGAATGATTTGCATTAATATTAGCGCTTGCTTTAACTATCAAATTAAAGCTTTTGCTTTAAATATGTTCAAGTGCTATTCTAAACGTTGCAGTTCTTTAAATTTTAAATTAGAAACGTCAAAAATTGACGAATAAAGCTTTAATTTTAACACCAACGATTTTGTTCGCTTTAACGTTGTCGTAAATAGGCGCAAGAAATGGAAGCAGTAATTAATCGATTGTTTGTTGAGCAGTTACAAGAAATGGAAGAATTGTAACATAATAGTGATAAAGAAAAATACAAAACATGGTTTGAATAAAGTTTTTGAACTTCTTTGCAGGAATGAATTAAAATTAGAAAGACGAAGGATTAGAGATTATTGAAATCCATTTGATATGCCAAATTACTTTTTTAAAAAGAGTTTTAGATTTAACAAGAACATGACAGTAGAAATCATTAATATGATTAGCCCTTTTATGGAACAAGGAGTTTATAATAACAAAATTTCCAAAGAACTTAAGGTAAGTATGTGGCGCCGTAAGCTGGTAATCCCATTGGCTAAAAAACCTTTTAAGTTTTAAGTAATAAACAGTACTGATAATTTACTTACCTTTAAATTATTTTGTACTAGCTGCCCGCCCCGGCTTCGCACGGGTGGAGTACCTAATGAAAAAAATAAGACAATTTTCCATTTCGAAATTAAATTACGATTAAAATAAAAGAAAAATCTTAAGAATTTATATACTTTATTGTAAAGCTTTGTAATAAACCACATTTTTAGTTTTTCCATTTGGACAGTACAAAAAGAGCGCCGATGGTTTGCCGACTCTCGAATGAGTATTACGCCATAACAAAAAAAAAAAAAGAATGAGACATTAGCTAATTAAAGTGTATCCGAATGTTGAAGTGTTGCAAGTTTCATAATTTGAATTACCTACACATTTTATGTTTTATTCAAATTCTTCTTTGATTTGGTACTTTAGAAGAATGTATTCGGAAAAATATTTAATGTACGACTTGTTTTGTGACTAAAGATCACAATAAATAAACACGTAGTATGATTTTTGTATTATTCAAAAGGAGTTTTTGACCATTACATTTTTCAAATTACCTCAAAGTTAGGGAAAACTTCCTTACATACACTTCGACACTTTCGCCACCCTGCCGGCGGCGCCATCTATTGTATACTTCGGGAACCACTCGAAATGACGTATAAGAGAAAAAATGTTTTTTTACGTCTTTCCGTACATTTTTTTGGAAATTTTCTTTTATACAAACCTTCTCCTGATAATAACAAACACAACAAAAAAAGAATTATCCAATTTGGTGCAGTCGTTGTGAAGTGATACGCCTTCATACATTTTTGCGATTCATTTTTATTTATATAATAATAAAAAATAATAATATAATATATACATATATAATATAAAATAAAATAATAAAGAAGATAGATAGATTAATAAATACAAAAAAAATAAAACTAACACCGACAAACAAATGTAGACATAACCTGTGCAGCTGTTGAGGCAGATAAAAGTTTGGTTAGGAATTGGATAAATTTGCGTTGTTGCCGTTTTGATTTCAGCTGTTATTAAAGTAAATTCGTTAACTTTCGAATGTTTCCGAAGGTGTTAAAGATTCAGGATTCAGAATAGCACTTCAGTTGACGAATCGTTACATTACTTCCTTAACTTACCAATAAAGCATATGCTCTAATATTAAAGAAAACGAATTAGAATCGCCCAGAATATCTGTAACCAAACAACCAAATTCTTAATTTGTTCAAACTGCCAAATTTCAATATTTGAATGGCAGCACTTTAAATTTGTATTAAAAATTAAAATGCATTTCATAAATAATGTGTAAGTAAAGTTGGACAGTATTTAATTGTAAAAATTTTTTTCATTTACATATTTGAAACAATATAAAAGCAGAAATCACAAATAAATTAAAAACCGTTTGAATTTTTTCGCAAAAATCATGTTGTTTGTGAAGGTGACAAAAAACAAAATTGTTTGCGTTGGCTTTGGGTAGGTAATTATGTAATTATTTGCAATTTTGGTTTTGTATTTTTTAAAAATGAGTGAATGATAGTGATAGTTCAGAAGAACAATAAATTACCGTTTTCTTGAAGTTTGTACTTATTTTTTTTCGTACTAGTATGGTGAAGTACTTGCCTGACTAGTCAAGTAAAATCTAGTTTCATAGCAAAATGAATAAAGAAAAGCCTACTTTCGAATACGGTGTTAGAAAAAAATATTTCTCATACGTCAATCTATAAAATGGCGCGTCTCGTTTTAATAATAATTTGTCTGTGTCTGTTGGGTAAGTTTCACTTCGACCTTTATTTTGTTTATTTCTTTTCCTTTTCTGTAATTTATTACAGTACAGTATAATTAGAGTGTCTATACACTAAATTGTAATAAATGTTATTAAACAGAACCTGCAAAAACACATCACGTTAGACACGACGCTATTTTTCTACGGCTTGGTAAACATTCGGGTCTACTTTAATTCACATATTAACCATGCTTATGTGCCAAAACTAAAGCAGTTGAGGGCCTTAGAATAAAAGGAGCTAAGTAAACATTTAACAGTTTTTGAGATAATAAAAGGTAAAGTTATCGGAATATTCTATTTACAAGCTTTTTTTCTTTCTTTAGTATCTGGTACTCCAGATACGAAATCATATGGTTTCCTTTTACTCTAAATAAAGTTATACTTTATGTAAGAAAATCTACACTTAACTTCATAACCCCATAAAACATTACTTGGGTGCTTTTTACTCTAGGTTATGGTAAAGGAATACGTAATATTTATTAACGACATTGTAAATTATGAATTAGGATAAAGCCAATTATTCGTTACACTAATTTTGTACATTTGACGTCTTTTGCAATTTATTTGTAACACGTTTTTAATGTTTTCTTTCGTGAAAAGTGATGCATTTTATTGAATCTACATCTTAGCATAGAAAATGTAACGTCACGTGTTTTTAGTATTGCCAACTTCTCAGTCACATTAACCCGGGCAATTTCAAACTTTTAGACAGGGACTCAAAACGAAAAATATATTGTTTGAAATATTTCGGTTACGGTGTTTTCGTTCCCATTACTCTATCAGGATTTCGCTTTTGCGAATCGATTTAAAAAACCGGTTGATAGTGTTCTTAATTTTATTAAATTTTCTTTAATTGAAATACGAGGGGCACTGCTAAAATCCGCTGAAAAAGTAAAACAAAACACACATTACGTTACGTAAATCACTTTATTGCTTCTCAAAATATTCGTCTTTAACATCTATACACTTTTGCATTCGATGAAACCAATCTTCAAAACATTTTCTCCACTTTGAACGAGGTACCTCCTAAACAAGTGATTGAAGTGCTTTTACGGCGTCTTCGGGCGATGGAAAACAATCCCGCGTATTTTATTTTTGATTTTTGGAAGCAAGCAGTTATTGGGCGATAAATCAGGCGAATATGGGCAATGGATCATTAATGTGATGTTTTCACTAATCAAAAAGTCTACAGTTTGTTGTGCTGCTTTATCATTATCATCTAACAATTCTAATTACGTTAATAGTTTTGCAAACATTAAAGTAATTAATTCATGTTTACTCGCCATTTTAAAGGTTTATTTTCAGGTTCTCTTAAAGCAGACTGCCGTTGCTTTTCTTTTTTTTTTCAACTTTTAAAAAAAGAGGTTGATAATGGTTACTCGAAACCGAAACGTTGTACAGGAATTTTGTTAACATATTTTAATAGAGAACAAAAAGTGGTAATGGAAAAGTGGTTTTAGTTTTTCGATATCTCTTCAAATAAGGAAAAGAAAAAATAAAACGGAAATCGAGAAATCTACTTTTGTTAAAATATCTCTGAAACTATTCAAGATATCTAGATTTTGCAAACGCCGACAAAAAGGTCCTATAAATGGCCAACTTTCATCCCATTTAACCGATCCTGTATCTCTTACCGTTTTCAAGATCCTCATGCTGTGCATCTTTATCTTGGACACACTGTATATACAGCACCAAACAAAGAGAGAATTAGTGCAATTCATAAATAATAATAATAACTCAAAAGGCTAACCTAATACTAAAAAAAATTATAATCACGGCAGTTAAAACAAATTTACAATATAAAGTCCACTTAAAAATAATGACTAATTAAAGAGAGAGTTCAATCAAAGCTATAAACACGATAGAACACATAAAAACCTACAAAAACTCCAATAACTACCAAATTTGTAAATAGTAACGGAGCTTGGATAATCTAAAAATGATTCACAAGATCGCGCCTGTTTCAAAATAAAAACAACGCATGTGACGTTTATTTTTATTCTGCTAAATATTGCCAACATATTAAAACCTTATTAAACCATAAAATCCTAAAAAAAAGCTAGCAGCACGCGCAGTATGAATAGGTCCATGCTTCTTCACGCAACTTCAACGAAGTGTAGAAGAAACGCACGCAATAGTTGTATGCGTGAGCACGCACGTGGTACGTGTAGTGTGAATTGGGCTTAAGTAATATCGAAGAACTGAACGTGTTTAAATGCATCTCGGTCAGGTAGACGGACAACTTTACTGGGCCATCAACTATTTGATTCCGCACCTTGGTTATGGGCTAATGAATTGTTCACCAGCGTATAGTGATTATAAAGTAAACTAACTTTAAAAAAAGCGGGAAACTAGCACGTAAACAAACCAGCAGGTTGGAGGGTGGTTCGCATCTTTATAATAGATGTCACGACGGTCGAACGCCGAGCCAGCGTCGTACACGTGAATGTACACTAATATCTATTTCACGTAAAGAGATACATGCGTCACAGATTTATTTTTAATCAACGGCAACACGCACCTTTTTGAAATGTATGTTGAAAAAAGAGATATATATATATTGAACCGTTAGCCTTCCCTTTAAGTAGAAGGTGTATGACAAGGATAAAACTAGAAACAGTAGACGTGATTGCACGTAAATCTGAGCTATGTTTCGAAAATGTCAAACGTAATTGAATTTTTAAATTGACATTCGTTTGCATTTAAACAACAAAAATAGTTCTTTTAAGAATTATAACAACAGGACTTAGGAAGACTTTCTTTGCTTATTAGAATATGTCAAAAATACAAATTACAATAATAAAAAAAATATTTTTATAACAATTTATAACAAAGGTTATAACATGTGTTGGTCGTCTTCAAGCTAGTTTTATGAATTTTCAATAGAGGTCGTTACCATCGTGTTTTTTGCTTAGATAGACAAGCAGTTTCTTTAACACATTTCTTGCAATATCTACTTTAACTCTTCTTGATAAATAGACAGGGTGTTTGGTGATCATCA